>JANHFN010006133.1:0-15546 GCA_032468175.1 Toxicocalamus goodenoughensis | reverse complement strand
CTCTGGCCATCTCTCACCTGGAACTCTCCTGGGTGCAGTTTGGGGCAGGCAAGTGGGGTGCCCATCCTGGCTGTCTCACCATGTCCAGCAGTCTTCTGCTTGTTTCGGAGGAGGAAACCGTTTGCTCTGCGCCCCCCCCCCATGCATTTCACAGACCGATCACGAAATAAACCCCCATAATAGACTGGGGGGGGGGGCAGGGAGACAATTGATCCAAGTCACAGCAAATCTTGTGCCAGGCTGTCTGATGACGCCAGCAGGTGCTCGGAAGAAGTGCCACTCCTTTGGAGCTAGGCCTGGCAGTGTCACTCCAGGCTGGGGCACAATCTGGCAGCTGGCCAGAAACCAGGCCCCCGGGGGGGGGTATGGATGCCATGAGCCATAATCAGCCCTCCCCAAATCCAGGTGGAGCCTTCCCCTGGGGAAGCTGATAGCTGAGGTCCATGGGGTTAGGTCTGGCTCCTCCGGGGAAGGTGAAGCGGATCAGAGGAAGCCAGCCCTCCCCCACCCCAGTTGCAAGTGGCGGCATGTCCTCCAGCCCACTTCACAGGCAGAAGCTCCCTGGAACCCCCCTGCCCCCCCCCGCCCCTAAGACATCATGACAATGGTGTCTGCAAAAGACCCAGGAAGCAGGCCCCAAAGGGCTGTGCATTGGGGTGGGGGTGTGTGGAAGGGCTGGCTGGCATTTGCTGAATTGTTTCCTACAAGGAAGCACAGTTGCCTCCTCAGCTTGCGTGGCATTTCAGTCAGCAGACAAAATGGCCCTGGATTTATCATTGTGTTAGATTACCTGAATTTTACAGCGGAACTTTTCATAACCTTTGGCAATCTAGAATACAAGCTCTTATCCTGTCTTATCTGATTGTCTTTCTTCTTGTGATCAAGAATCCGAAAAACACCTCATTGTTTTGATCTCACATCTACATTTTTGATAGGCCTTTTCTGGTCAGAAATAAAAGTTGCCCTGCGTAGGGAAGGCCAAGTAAGGGAGATTTCGCAGTTACCATAAATTTGGAAGCTTGAGGAGCAAATTCCTAGTCTCTGACAATGCCTCCTGTGGGGCTCCATCCACTCTCTTGCTCTCTACTTGTTGGTTAACTGTGTGTCTACCTGGTCAACTCAGCCTTGCAGCAAACGTGGCAGATGGTTGGAGCTCAAGATCCTGAGAACCTTAATAATCTTGTGGGATACCATATTATGTGTAGAATGACAAGGGTATACAGTATATCTACTAGGTCTAGGTAAGAAAATAGACTTCTTCTGCTATGGGCCACATTTGTTTTGAACATAATATTTCTTCAAAAAAGCTGTTTCAATGGGCCAATGAGTCATGAGATGTCTTCTTGGTGACCAAATTCTGAAACTTTGTTTACTGAGGCACACAGTTTGCTTGAATGATTTCCCATGGCTGGAAGTCCTAGATGAATGTCTCAACTGACCGTGCAGGAGCCTGTCTTGGGTGCTTCTTCTGGAATGGAGTATGTGCTTGCTGGCAGGAGGGACAAGCCAGGAGTTGAGAGAGACCCTTGCAATCTCCTATGGCAATGTTGGTGATGCATCCATTCATCCAGGCTGCAGTTACAGATTGAGAGCAGATTCTGCACAGAGTGTCTTGTGAACCTCCTTGCGCCTTGAATGGGGGAAGCATGTGCAGCTAAGGAGCAGCCCTTCCATCAGAGCCCCCTCACCCTGGCAATCCTTGGGGAAAGGCAACCAAGGCAGCTTTCTTTGCAGGCCTGGATTGAGCACCGAATGCCAACTCCAGCTTGCTTGGTGAGCCATTATTCTAGTTGCCTGATCTTGAGGGCAAGTTTCCTATGAAATAGTTGGTCTTACAAAAGAGAAGAATGAACTGAACCAAGGGAGAGGAAGAGGGGGGAGCATTTACCCTTCAGAAATGGGAAGTTGAACTGAGGCTGGAAACAGGTTTGTTCATCCTGAGCTTTGATGACCCTTGTGAGGGAAAATGCAGCCGCCAACCTCACCGTCACCTTGTTTGGCAAGTAAAACAAAGTCTTCGGTTCACGGATCAAAAGAGTTTAGCCAAATCTCCAATCTGAAAGATGCTCCAGATTGTGCATTCCAGGAAACCCCAGGGAGAAAGGAGGCGGAGGGAGCCAACCCTAACCATTCTGTTGGCAGAGCACCCAACGGGCCTGGGGTAGTCCTTGTACTGCCTTCCCCCCCACACCTCCTGTTTCAGGAATAAAGAGTATGGGTCCAATGGAGCCTTACAAACTGGCTTTATGGAAAGTGTCCTTTGAATGGCGGCTCAGTTGGCCGCCTGGGATATTACAGCACTGATGAGACAGAAGCCATACAGTTTGGTGTGATGAAAACCTGTCGCATTCAAGGGTCTCACATTCTCAGCGCTGCCTGCCAAGGGGGCCCCTCTGCTGCATCTCCTCAGCACTTTCTATCGTCTTCTCTGCCAACAAGATGGCGCCAGGAAGCCTTGCACTTGAGGTTAATCATTACCTCGCTTGTTGGACTGATTGAGCAAGAGAAAATGGAGGGAGGATTGGCACAAAATAAAGAATTCTCCCAGGGTTGGGATTTCGTACCTCTGAAACAGGCCTTGCTCTGCAAATACCAAAGTGGAGGGCCGATTCTCTTGAAATCAACATTTCCTTTCAAGTTATGCAAACGGAAGACAAATGTCAGTCTCAATGGAGAAATGGGCCTGTTTCTGTTCTTTGTGGGGGCCGTTTGTTCCAAGAGGGAGGTTGGCTGACTCTCTCCCAGTGACGCCCACGGAAGAGGCCTCCCTGGGGAGGGTGGCAGACCAGCTGCCTCTCCAGGCCAACAATTTAGGATGAGCGGCTGAGAAGCCGAATCTGCTCCCTGGATCAAGTCACAAAGCCCGGGTGAATAAGCAGAGCGCCCTACCAGGGCAAGATGCCCACGATACGGTTCCAGTTGATACGACAAGCTGACGGTATGTGGGGCAAGAGAGTTCCTCCCTCATGGAAGTGTGTCTAGACGGCTGGGGAAATCTTCCCACCATTGTGGTCACCTGCAGGTCACCAAGGCCCTGGCCTGAGCCCCAGAAGCCCCTCCTAAGGTCAGATGAATTCTGCTGAAGTCCTGCCCTGCCCTCCATCATGCCAGCTGCTGCTGCTGCTGCTGCTGACACTGCCTAGAGGCCCTAGACCAAGATGGGGCTGGCAGAGAGTCAGTCCTGGGGCGCAAAGCCCGAGGAAAGCCCCCTCCCTCCCGTGAGGCCCCCTGGCTTTGGCCTGGCCTCCCCTGGCTTGCAGAGAGGGCCGGAGGAGAGCTTCCTTGCCCCCCCTCCACAAACACCAGGCCACCAGTTCAGCAGTGGGGAGAGAGGCTTCCCCACGTGCATGGCAACAGGACAGCCTTCTCCCTGCCTTTGGCCAGGGCCTGCAAAGCACGGGGCGGCCTATGTGTTTCTCTCACATGTTGGAAGGAAGCAGGAAAGACCAGCATCTTCGGCCAGGCGGGCTCTCTGCCTCCACCTCTCGATTCAGCCCTGTCTCTTGGGGGGAGGGGCAAGTGGGGGTGCTCACAGCCGGGAATCTCAAGGAGAATTCAATTCCCGTGATTCCCAAGGCAGCAGCAGCCCAGACAGCAAGAACGAACGGCACGTAAGCTCTGTGAGCTCTTCCTTTGAGCAAACTTTTGGCTCAGGAGCTCCCTGCAGGCACCTGGCTGGAGCACCCGGCTCTCTCCTGCTAAGGCCCCTGCCCTTCCCACCAGGGAAAACAACCCAAAGGGCCTCGGGGAGCCTCCCTTGCTGGGGAATGATCCCATCATAAAAAGCAGCAACCTAGAAACTTTTTCCCAGGCGCAACAAAACAAGGCCAATTTCAGGTGCGTCTTTCTCAAAAGCTTTCATTTTCTCAGCTGCGTGTTTCCATCCAAGCTGATCTATTGTCCATCTGAACACAAAAACTGGTTTATATTTCAGGCTGACTCCGGATCGTTGGTGACCCACAGTCATTTCCAACAGCCTAAAATTTCCAGCAACTTTTCTGCCTCATAGCCACGCCGAATCCATAATTAAAGGATAAAGAAGAAAACGGTCAGTTTCGAAACTTTCTGATAATTGATCTCATCAACCTTTCGGATTAAATCAGCAACTTTTCAGAAGAATGCTTTTCTACAAATACAAAAGAATACATCTTATGCCCAGAAGTTCCACGCTTCTCTTACCTGGGCCAAATCCGGTTGATTTTCCAAGATTCGTACGGGCGGTTTGATGTCTTCAAAGACGGCCATGTCGTCACTGCATTCCCTCGCCATCGCAACGGGCTTCAAGGGCGTAAAGGCTACGCTTTCCTCAGAGATTGGGGAGCTTGCAACAAGCCCACTGCCGCTCATCCTGTTTGCGTGCCCCTCTCCCACCTTGCTGAGTTGCGAAACCCAAATCAGAGAGGAAAAACAAGTTTTTGGAAAGGCAACAATCAGGCGTTCCGAGGCATGCCTGCTGTTCCTGATCTTGAGGAATCCAGGTGCTCTGTAGCCTTAAGAATCCCAATCTGCCTCAGAAAATCTTCACCTGTCCTGCAGTGGGAGGTACTCCCACCTGGCAAAGGCTGCGGCAGGCCTCCCCAGCCAATTGGGGAGGAAGCGAGCGCCACTCCAGCCAATGGCAGAGCCAACGGCCTCTTCCTTCAGGCAACACAAGACACAATGCCTAGTGGAGAGTAAGCGAGCCAGGCGGATGGCTGAGGTTGTGGCCCCTCAGGCATGTTACACGGAGGGAAGTGGGCGAGGGGTGCCTGCCAGGAGCTTCACACCAGGGAACAACTCAGTTGCAGCGGGCAAGATCTTTGCAAGCCGTCCTCGTCCTTGGCTTCTCTGGCCATCACCTGCCAGCCCAACTACTCCCTGCCAGCTCTGGGTTGGGGTGAAGGGCCCCTGGGCCTTTCCAATGCCCCCCCTCTGGTCTCTGTCCTCAGGCAAAAGGCCCATTGCTAGAGAGCCCCAGGGCTGAGCCTCAGGTCCCCAGGGAACTGCCCCTGCGAGGAGGCCTCCTGGTCCCTTGCAGGCAGATAGGCAGCCGGAGGAGGCCGAGCTCTCTTGGCCAGCCATCCTTTGCCTTCCCAAAAATCAGAGCTCCCTCCCTGGCTCCCCTACCCCCAGTCCAATGGGCAAGACTAATTCCCCCTGCTTCCGGACCAAGAATGCCCGTTCTTGCTCTGTGAGAACCAGCCTTTGGCCCTTGGTGCCTCTGGCCCAGGACCTCCCCATGTCAGGGGCTGGTTTTGCCAGTCAGAGAAATCAGGATGCAAAAAGGCTAGAGCTCCCTGGGCTCTGAAGGCTGCCCAGCAGCCAGAAAAAGAATTGCCGGATTCCAAAATTCACTGACCGAGTCCAGAAAAAGTCCACGTTTCAAAATGAGAACAATTGTACATTTCAGTGTTGTTGCAAGAGTTTAGCTCTTATCTAGTTGCTATTTTGCAGAAGGGCAAAATAGTATGTATGGGCAAGGCCAGAGAAGAGAGGAATTGAAAACAGACATGTTATGATTAACGGGCCTGAAACTGCAATTGGACCCCAAGAGGATGGTGGGGTTTTTTTCTTTTTGGTGAAATCTGGGATTGATGCCTAGACCTTGTGATTTACTTTAAATTCCTTGTCTGGGGTGGGGGAAGAATACAAAAACATTTACACATATAGATAGATATATGTGGAACTGTTTGAAATCCTGAGGAGCAGCCATTTATGGGGGTAGAGAATTTCAGACTGATAAAAGCGAGATTGGGGGATGAGGCTGTAAACCATCTGAAAGAAAACTCTTTACAGACCTTCCTGATTTCTCAGTCAAACTGGATGAAGGCAGCAGACCAAGCTTTCCCTTCTGAAAAGGGGAAAAGGGTTAATCTGGATAAATTTCCAAGGCCTCTGGACAAAACCAGTCCTCTCAGCAGTGGCTTGATGGTAGAGGAGGAACGATCAAGCACAAGGGACTTCTCTGGATGCCCTGGAGCCCTTCCGAGGAAAAAGAACATTTCTTGGAAGAGCCCCCAAGTCAGGCCTCCATCAGCAAAGGCTGCAGTTGGGGGGCATTGAAAGCGCAAAGACCTCTGGCAGCTACCGGGGATTCCTGGCTCGCTTTTGCCTTTCCTTGCACCGTTTGGCATTTGCCTCTTGCCTCCCAGGCTGCCTGGATAACTGCAGGCCTCTTCAGTGGAGGAGGCTGGCTGGACCTTCACGCCCTCTAGGACAAGAAGGACAGGAGTCGGAGCAGAGAGCCGGGTGGGGCTCATACGGGGCTCAGGAGGGCTTTGTTTTTACCGGGGTCTAAATCAAGTGATCTGAACTTACTTCCAGTGCTGGTGGAAGTTGAGTTCAAACTTCATCCTTACAATTTTCCTACAATGAATATCATGGATATTTGCAGCATTGACCTTGTGCATCCCAACTTGGACATCTCGTGTCTTTTCCATGTTTCCATCTTCCCACTTTAAAGAACCAATTCTTAGACTGTAGAGGATTTGCTGGCAATCTCCGGCAGGATCTCTTGGCTCTTACTGCCATACCCCACATCTCTAGGTCTTCTCCCTCTGGGCTCAGGTCTATGTCTCAGGAGGCCAATTTTATCTCTCTCAGATGGGGAGAGTTGGGCAGCTTCCACAGACACAATTGCCTACCAATGTTGCCAACAGAAATGGTCCAAGCAGAAGATAATGGCTTCACGTATGTGGCTCTTCCTGGCAGTCCAAGAAGGGAATTGCTGATAGGATCAAGGCCGTACCTTTGCTGGCAAGATAAGAGATTGACACGTGACTTTTATGGCTGAAATGAGGAGCTCCTTTCATCCCAGCAATCATTGACAGAGTCAGCAGGGGGCTGAGGGGAAGGGGCTGCACGTGGGCAGAGGGGCCAAGCCTGCTAACGGGTGGAAATTCCCATGGAGAACAGGAAAGGAGCCAATGATGCCACTCGGGGATTGCTGCTTGCGCCTATCCTGGAGGAAGGCAACTCTACTGGGCCCTGCGAGGAGCCCAACCCTTGAGCCACCCGGCCGGCTGGCGGCTTGAGCAGCCCCGGGGCCTGATGCTTTCTGCAAGGCTGGCATCGGCCCTGCATGGTGGCAACCCTCCACCTTCTTTGCTCTGGGTAACGGGTGACGTTTCCATGGGACAGACAACCAGGGTCAGAAGAGGAGCGTGAACAAGTATGCTCAGTGAAAACACACACACACACACACACACACACACACACACACACTGGCCAAACCAGCCTGTGCACTCTGTGAGCCCACTGCCCCCCACCCAAAGAAGACCTGGGAACCAGGTGCCTGTGAGCTGCAGACCAGGCTCTGGGTGGACGCAGACGGGAGCCAGCCTTGCACTGCCCTTCCTTTCCCCGCTCCCACTCTGCTGGCCCTCCCCAGCTCCCCTGAGGCCCCCAAGGATCTCTTTCCTTCGCCCTCCTCCCAACCTCTGGCTACGGAGGCTCTTTGGCATGACTGGGAGCTGGTGGCTCCCTTCTGGGCCAGGAGACCTGGCAGTTGGTCTGTTGAGGGAGGCCTGGCAGGACTGCTGCCCCCCCCCCATTTCAATCGGAGGCAAAGTATTTTGCCTGGAGGAAGGCAGAGGGATCTGGCCCCCAGTGAGGTCACCCACCCTCTTTCCTCCCCTCAGCTCCAGATTGGCCTTGCGGCATCTGACAGTCAGGGACCCTCTCCTGGGCCAGGAGGGGAGCACAGTGCCAGGATGCCAGGGACAGGGAAGGCAGCCGGGCTTCTGCATAAAATGCCCTTCAGGGCAGAGCAATGGTGGTGCCTGTTAGAACGGCTGGCTATTTAAACAGCTTTAAGACCGTTAAACCCAAGAGAAAACAAATTAAAAGAAAATTAAAGCTGAAATAATGAGTGGGAAGCCCCTGCCAGAGCACCTTCCCTCCCTCTATGGACCAATGACCGCCTGGGGGATGCGGAGCCGGCTAGGAGGGAGAGGAGCCAGGGGAGGTGAGTTGGGGTAGGCGCCAGCCCCACAGAGTGGAATCTGAGCGCTGGGAACAAGGCAGCCGCAGCAGGCAAAGAGTTAAGCCGGAGTGTGTGTGCGTGTGTCATGTTGCAGGAATGTGCCTATTATTCCTTTCACCTCTGGCCTCCTCTGTGCGGAGTGTTTGCAAAGCTGGTTTCTCATGGAAACGATTCTTTAAAAGCAACGAAGCTTCAAAACTCGGCTAATAACATTTACCTTGGCGTGGCATCTTGACAACAACTGGCTGGGGCTGAACTGGGTGGCTTTCCTGGCCCGGAGCCAGGCAGGAGCCCTCTCTGGACCACATGCCCCACAGACTGGCTTTGGCACAAGGCAAAGAGCACCCAGTCCGGACGCCTCCCTGGCTCCCCACCCCCAAGGGCCCTCGTGGTGGAAACAGCAGCCAGGAGCAGCACCAAGGGGGGAACCCACAGTTCAGGTGCTCTCTGGGCCCCCAAACCCCTTCACAGCCCCTGGGCAGGGAGACGTGGGGAGGGGGCTCAACCGGCCAGCCTCCTGGTCCGAGCAGATGGGCACAGGGCAGTGCTGGCATGCTGAGGCTGCGTCCCCACAGTGGACCTGTGTGGCAGCCGGGCTGTCCCTGGCACTTCCCCTCGCACTGCCAGCGTCACCTTTCCCACACTTGCAATCAGACCTCAATGTTCCCTGCGATATCAACAGGAACCAAGTATTTACCGAGCGGCCCTGGTGCCAGGAGGGGGCAAGGCCCACCTGGCAGCAGGAAGTGGCTCTGGCCAACACCCCGGCTCCCTCCTGCCGCCTACTCTGCTCCTACCCACCACTTGCCAGCCCTGCGCAGCACCTGGGGGTGGGATCAGAGCAGTCCTCTTCTCCCCCAAATCCTGCCTCCTCATTTGCTGGAAGAAAAGTGAAAACATGGCTATGGGGGGACAGGTCTTTGTGTGGGGAGGAGGCCTGACCTGAAGATGCTTCCTGGGGTGGAGTTTTTCCCCCCCTTTGAAAGCTGGGGGGGGGGGGAACCCACTCAAAGTCTGCTCAGAACCAGGAAAGCCTCAGGTGATCAGAAGGATCCTGGAGCAAATGCATTCTGGGAAATTGTGTGTCAGTAGAAATCTTGCTGGGATCGCTGACTCATCAGTATCGGCTGCAGAGTTTGCTGAGTCTCCCCAGAAGGCAAAAAGCCTCTCAGCTCTGGGCAGGACGTGCTCAGACTTGTGCAGGGTTTGGGGGGGGGGGGTTGCTTCCTTTTCAGGGCATTGGGTAAAAATCACCAAAAGGAAGGAGCAGAGCCCTGGCATTCCAGGCTGAGGCCAGCCTTGCTCAGCAGGGAAATTGTTGTGCATAATCTGTCACACACACAGACACACACACACACGTTCTGCCTCCTCTGAGCTTCACGCAATTCAACGTGTTTGAAAATGTGTCCACCAAAGGCCTGGGACCTTTCCAGGCCTGCTGCAAAGTGTGCTCAGGGCTAGTGCCAAGGAGGAGCTGCCAAGAGGCTGCCCAGGGTGGCCCAAGGGAGCTGCCATGCAGTGCCAGAGCTCTGTCTGTCTCTCTCTGTCTCTGCATGCAGTGAGTCCTGGGGTCTCACTGGGAAAATGCTGCAGGGGGGCTGTGAGAACGGCAACAGCCCGAAGAAGCCCCGCTGAGGGCGTTCCCTTCCAAAGGATGTCAGAGGAGGTTTGGACTGACGCTGCCCAAGAGGAGAACCATCCCATTGACCAGGCAGCTGGGGAAATCCCCCCACTGACGTGGTCAGTTGCACAGATTATCCACTTACTTCTCAGGACTGTGGACTTTTTTGTGCCCTCCCAGCGATAGGAGGCAATGTGCACCCCCCACCCACAATTTGCTGCCTGGCCCCTGTGCCCCTCCATGTCTGCAAAGGCCCCCAGGTGGCTGCTGGCTTGCTTCCGTCTCCACCTGCTCCTGCTCGGGGCCACTGACTCACCTGCGGCATCACAGATTGACTGGCTGGGAGAGGGAAGGTTCAGGCATGTCGCCATTCCTGGCCTTTTGTTGCCAGCTGTGCTCTGGCACTGCAGACGGTGCCTCACACAAGCAGCACCAACGGGGATTGTGTACAGGATAAACTCAAGGGGAAAGTTTTGGAATCCTTGCAATGTTACTTGCAACTGTTTAGGTGCCATCTGCTTTTTCTTGCTTTGGGAAAAGTGTTGATTTGACAGATCAAGGAGCCGCTCTGGCCAGAGCCCACGCTGGAAAAACTGCACAAAAGCCACAAGGGATTTGTGAGATCTCCCCCTTCCCTACAGTCCATTCTGTGGACTCTGCTGCTCTTGCTTACCAAGATAGTAACTGGTGCACAGAAACACGGTGCAGCCGTGAGCAGCTCCCAGCAGAGTTAACCAAGGGAGTCCTGGGGGGGGGGAGGTTTGCCCAGCTGGTCAACTGTAGCTAAAGAGAAGATCCTGGAGCTCCCAGCAAGTCTATTTCGGGCAGTTGGCAGCTCACCCTTCTTGCCCACAGCATTTGCCTCCTGGTGGAGTTTATTGCTTGCAACAGCTGTCCAAGGTGAGTCCGGCAGGGCATCAGAAGCTGTAAACTACTGATTAAGCCCCCACAAACACATTCCTTACTGAAATGGGCATGATGGCTGCTTATCTTCTCCTCCCACACTAAGCAGCCAGGCTGTGTATTAAGTAAATAAGGATGTTCAGAAAGGGGAACATATTTGTGAGTGTGGTGAATTCCAGGATTAAGGGCTGACAGACGTTCATTTTTGCTGCTAGTGGTAAAACATATTGGCAAAACACCCTGTCTCTCCCTTAATTGCTCCTTGGATTAACTCCCTCCTCCCTTCCTTTTTCACCTTGTCTGTACTACTGGAGTGCTGACCTGAGTGGGGAAAACCGGAAACTACAGAACGGAGAGCCATTCCTAGCCGCTCCACAGACTCCTGGGAGCAGCCAAGTGGGCTGATTCATACCTTCATCCCCCAGTTTCCCCCCTGAGCTGCACTGGAGTGGGGGGGGGTCTGACACCCAGGCCTGCATCTCAGCTCCTTTTGCTGATGGTTTCTTCTCGGGGGGAAGGGGGACATCTAAGAACCTCTTTGCGGGAAGACCACCCGGATTTCATGGTACAAGCTACCTGTCATTGGCTCAGAGACCCTTTCAGATCAAACTCGGGTGGAAAGAAGCCAATGTTTGCCAGATGGGGAGGCAAAAATACCGACAGGTTTGGCCAATGCCTGTGCTGAAATTCCGATGGCCTCGGAGAGCTTCTCTTGGGGAAGCCGCTCTGCTTGCATGCAAGGGCGGCTGTGGAGGAGAGAGATGACTTCCGGGGGCTTCTCTGGCCAGTCCAGAACTGGTGGCCCAATGACCAGCCGTCTGCAGGAGGAACAAAGTGAACAGCCCCTCCTCGTCAATGCCAGGCGGGAGAAGCAGAGGAAGTCTGAGAAGCTGCGCTTCCTTCCTCTTGCTTGCAACAACTTGCTGGATGCTCCCTTCATTGGTTACCATGGGAAATATTTTTGCTTGGCTGCCACCCACAGAGTGACGGGTGTGCAGAGGTTCTCAGAGCAGCATGGTTGCACAGACCCTCTCTGGAGTGGGGGTGGGGGTGGGGGTGGGAGAGATGCCTCTCTTCTTCCCTGCTGCACACCATGTTCTCATTCCTGCGGCCGATTTACAGGGCGGGGGTGTCTTTTCTGATCCTGATGTGATGAGGAAGCACCACTGGAGGGCTGCCCTCCCCCAGGGAGGTAAGAAATCAAACATTGAACAAGCCACGTGTAATTAATTAAAGGCAGCTGATAGGATAACTCCCCGTGAATTCAATAAATTTTCCTTCTGCCAGATTGCTACAAGCTATTTAGAGAGCTCTGTCAAAACCACAGGTAGCCCTGAAGCTCTTGGGGTCTCCAAAGATCTATATGTGAACGCAGCAATCCTGGGATCCCTGGGGGCTGAGAGAGCTCACAGCATCCAGGCCTCAGGCAGAACGGAGGGAAGCTGCTGCCCAGGATTTGGGCACTCCCAAGGTCATCCAGCAACCATTGCCCAGAATGGCTTTCCAGCTGCAAGATCCTGGAGGGTGTCTGGGCCATAAAGCTTTCTCTTCAGTGGTTGGTGATATTTTTAGGCAATGATGATTCCACCCCCAGTAGAGGTCAAGTTGAGTTATATATGACCATGTTTTTTAAAGATTTAAACAAATCTACCCAAGAAGAATTTCTTTTTCATTGATTTACCTTCCATTCCCTGTTGGAAGTTCAAATGGAAGCAGCCTGGAAAGCTGGCAGCAGAGGCTCCCAACGAACAGGGAAATTAGAAAGTCTGATAAAATGCCTTAATGCCATTTTGAGGACATATCCCAAGCAGAGCCTGACTGGTGGCTGGAGAGCATCTTCTCCTCAGCCTCCCTGCAGGTGGAAGGAGCAGCCAAAGGCAAGCAGGGCAGGAGGGAAACTGGTCTTAAAAGGGGAGGGGGAGGGCTCGAAAGAGAGAAAGAAACAAGGGAGCCATAGATCAACCTGTGTGGGGCCTCTGACTACTGTGTTCCTTGTGGAGTGAACAGAAACTGTAAAATGCAAATCTCTGCCTCTAATTTGCAGTCCCTGCCCTCCAAAGAAGAGCTCACAGTACCAATCCCCTCCACTTTGAATAACATATGAAAATCAGGGTGCCATTTGGGGGACTTATTTGCAAAAGAAAACACAAACTAGGATTGCCCTTCAAGGTGAGGCGGCTGCTGGCAAGCTGGGAAAGAAAAGCTCTGGACCTCCTACGTCCCCTGAGGATGGGAAGGGGGTGAGGGGCAGCCCCCAATCACTGGAGAGCCACCATCCCTGCCTTTGGTGCAGGTGGAGACCTCGGGACCCTGACCCTCCCCCCTCGAAGGCAACAGGGAGGCTGGGGCAGGGCCTCCTGGCTCCAAGGGGCCGAGATTGGGCCCCTTTGCAGAGGTTTTGTGAAGCAGAGCAAGATTTCCGGGTGTTTTGGCCTCAAGGAGATTAGATTCCCCGCTTGAAAAGAATCAAGGTCTGTTGCTTGGCCTATTTTTAACGGCCCTCACCATTCACCGTTGCTCCCTGTTGGCTAACGTACAATGAAAAATAACATGATATCGCCACTGCTTTTGGTAATGCTTCGGCTTCTGGAAGCCTCCAGGCGAGCACCTGCCTTGCGTGACCCTCTGCTGGGCTCAGCTCTGTGGGACTCTTCCCTGCACACGACCGCAGGCTTCCCAGGGTCTCTTCTTGGACCCCCATCCCCTTCGCTTAGAGGGCTCCTGAAATCCTGCCACAAAGAGGAGGAATTCCCTCCTTAGGCTTGTAGTTATCCTATTGATCCCTCTGACCCCCAGCAGGCTCCTTGCGCAGCCCGAGGGCCAGAAACCGGGGGGGGGGGGGCTCTCAGGGCTGGGGGTGAACCAAAGCGGGATTGCAGCTCGGCAGCCGGAGCCCTAACCCTAACCCTGCCTCCCGCTCTGCCTTTGGTCCAAACAATCCGGAGGAAGGAGAACTCTTGGCAGAGGGAAAGAAGGGAGAAGCGGCCCCAGGGAAGCTTCCCTCTCCTCTGAATGAACGGGCAGCCTCCCCCCTGGCCTGGCCCGGACTGGCGGGGCTGCTCAGGAGGCAGCTCAGCCCTCCCCGCTTGCAGTTGGGGAAGCCCCAGGGAAGGCGAGCCTCTGCTTTCCCAGGTTGGCCCACCTCCCAAATGCCAGGAGGCAACTGAGCAGCAGAGGCTCCTTCTCCCCCCCCCCCCGCCCTGGACCGGCTGACTCAGCAGGGCATCCAAGGCCACAGCCCAAGGGAGTTCACTGCAAAGCTCCCAGGGGCCACGGCTTTGGATGTTCCCCCATGGAAAGGGGGCTGTCTGTGGCAGCTGGAGCCTCCCCCCCAGGTGTGTGGGCTGGGTCCTCTCGGAGGCTGGGAAGGTGGGTGTCTGAAGCCTTGTGCCCTAGCATGTGGGGTGGGGGGGCTGTCCTAGTCCCAGCCTGACTGCCCAGGCAGAGGCATCCAGGCAGCTGGCAAGCAGTGCCCAGCCAACCACCAGCCTCTGCCCCAGATGCCTTGAAATGCCCTTCTTGCTGGGGGAGGCCTGTGACTTTAAACCCTCCCCCCAGTATCTCACTGGTCCCTTCCTCAGAGGCGGCAGGGCTGGACTGCTCAGGTTAATGGTTACCTTTTAAGGCTTCTGGATTGGGGCAATAAAGGGCCAGGGAAAGGGGTGTGTGTGAAGCTGACTTGGCCCTTGTGCCAGCTGCAGGCGCCAACCGCTCTGGTCCCTTTTGCCGCCTCCCCTTTCTCCTGGAGTGAATAGGATTAATGTTTAAGGAATGGGTGGTTTATTGCACCAGGGGGTTCAGGTGTTAGCCTTGAAACCAGGTGATGGCAAGTTCTGATCCGCTGTGGTGTAAAGGGCAGCTAGTGCATTTGAAGAGTCACTCCCTCTTAACCCAGTCCACCTCGCAGGGTTGTTGTTATGGGGGAAATAGAGGGGGAAAGACGTAGGTACATTTGCCACCTTAAAGTATTTATAGAAATAACAAAGGTAAATATAAAGATTTAAATAAATGTTGGGCTCTGGCTGGCCGGCCGTCTGCTACCCTCTGTTAAGCCTGAGCGCACAGAAAGGAGCTGCGCCCGTCGTCAGGCACCCAGAGGGCAGAGAAGGGGGGCCGCCGCTTGGGAGAAGCAGACCGCCTCCTCTGAGCTCCCCCAGCCACGGGGACTGTGTGTGTAGGAGCCATTCGCTTCAGGGAACCTGCCCATCACAGCCCCAAAGTGCCCCCTGGCAGCAGAGCCCACAGCCTCAGGTGCAACACAGGACCTTCTGCCCGCAGTGGCCCTGGTTAACCAGGCACAGGCTGGCCGGCTGGGTCCCCTGCAGGAAGAGGCTCCTGGCACTAGCCCTACTTGGCCAAACCTCTCCTTGAGGAAGCCTATTAGGAAGCACCAGAGAAGCGAATCATTTGGCCTCGGGGCCCAGGCTGGATGCGTCACTTCCGACAGCCAGAGTGACACAGGCACCACCTCCTCTGTCCACCAGAAGCTGCCGTGGCCTCTCTCTCCATCTCTCTCTTTCTCTGTGGCGTCCCCACACTCAGTGGCCCAGCAGGCCATGCAATGAGATGCATAATCCCACCTAAGCCATTGCCAGGGAGATGCCAGCAGCTGCCACACAAGCTGGAACAGCCAGGGCATCAAGGGGCCCCAAGCAGCTCAACCAGTTCCTGTCTCTTCAGCGCAAAACCCTCTCCTTGCTCCATCAGCCCCCTGGTTCGGCTGGGAGGTCTTCTCTGTGGGAATGGGGAGGGGTCTCACGGCTTTTCTTAGGGGGAGGGAAACACAGATTTTGTGTATGCCAAGGAGACAGTCTTCTCCACCATCAAACTGTCTCTCTCACATACTGGTCTGGTTGTGAATGCTTTCATGTAAATATCCCTGTTACTGTACTTCCTTCTCCTCTGCTGCTCTTCTCATCTGTCTTCCTTCCTTCCTTCCTTCCTTCCTTCCTTCCTTCCTTCCTTCCTTCCTTCCTTCCTTCCATCTGTTGGAAGAAATATCCTTCTGGGTTCAGTTCCAAGTGGGGAAAAAGACACTGGAAACATGGAGGCTGTTTGG
>JANHFN010006132.1:32907-49308 GCA_032468175.1 Toxicocalamus goodenoughensis | reverse complement strand
CACAAGTCTTAAAGTTGCCAAGTTTGGAGACCTCTGAGCTAGTTGAACCCCCTGCACAAGTAGGAGACCCTATTCCATTCCATACAAATGTCTGTCCAGTCTTTTCTTAAAAATTTCCAGTGTTGGAGCACCCACAACTTCTGAAGGCAAAGCTGTTCCATCGGTTAATTGCCCTCACTGTTTCTCCTTAATTCTAGGTTGCTTCTCTCCTTGATTAGTTTCCATCCGTTATTTCTTGTCTTGCTTTTGGGTACTTTGGAAAATAAGTTGACCATCCTATGTCTGGTTTTTTTTTCTATAATTTCGAACAAGCAGACATGATGATTTTGACTGAACTTTCCCAACCGTTTTTGAAAAAGAGAAGCTGCTGTGCAAGATACCTTACTGTCAGTTGTACTCACACACTGAAGTGACCCAGAAAACTACTTTATAGCAATCAGTTCTCATACACTCATTTCCAACTCTTTCACAGTAATCTTTGCTTTTAAAAGGAACAAGACCAGAGGTGATATTCAGCAAGTTCGGCCCGGTTCTAGAGAACCGGTAGCAGAGATTTTGAGTAGTTCGGAGAACCAACAAATACCACCTCTGACTGGGCCTGCCCCCGTCTATTCTCTGCCTCCCGAGACCCAGTTGATTGGCTGGGTCTTCTTTTGTTGTCCTGCAAAGCAGGTTAGTGGGGTGGGGAGGGAATGGAGATTTTACAGTATCCATCCCCTGGAGTGGGGTGGAAATGGAAATTTTGCAGCATCCTTCCCCTGCCACGCCCACCAAGCCACACCCACCAAGCCATGCCATGCCCACCAAGCCATGCCCACAGGACCAGTAGTAAAAAAAATTGAATCCCACCACTGAACAAAACAAAATGATGCTTTCTTCCAGCCTCAGGAGGCTGAATCCATTCATCACTGACTTCGGGTTCAAAAGTAGAAAAAGGATAGCTTGGCCACCAAATGTTCCCCTAAAACTTAAGTTCCTTTTTTGCACCCTGTCACAGAGCAGGAGCAACTGTGATTGTGCCAAGAGAGGGATAAACAAAAACAGCTCTGCAGGCAGAACCATGGAGACAGATCGACTCTGGCAGGTGGAATTTGGCAGTCTGGATCTGATTTTCAAACAAGGGATCACAGCCA
This sequence comes from Toxicocalamus goodenoughensis, assembly GCA_032468175.1. Taxonomy (NCBI): domain Eukaryota; kingdom Metazoa; phylum Chordata; class Lepidosauria; order Squamata; family Elapidae; genus Toxicocalamus; species Toxicocalamus goodenoughensis. The sequence continues at coordinate 48,175 of JANHFN010006132.1, read as the reverse complement.
AAACCAAGGCATTATCACAGTAAATTAACCATATTCCAAAAATTACGTGGCTCATTTCTTTTCACTTCTACTTTCATTTTACACTAGCAATATTTGCCACTTCTCATTTAGAAGCCAGCAATGCTGTTTTAGAAGACAACAGAGCCAGATCTGCATTTTCTGTTACATTCATTTTGCATTTTCCTTCTGGGGGGGGGGGGACTGATAATAAGACCAAATGTATGATATTCATTACCTATTGAGAAGATGCAGATTTGCTATCCAGATGGTACTCTTCACTGGGCAGGTAGAATCATACTCAAATGATATTCAACTTTACCCTAATAGCAAAATGTGATCCTGTTTGGAGCAGAGATCTGTCCAAAGGCTGCATTTGGCTCTGGAACAGTATACTGGAAGCACCATTTCAAAGAGTAGAGAAAGAAATTAATGGAACTGGGATAAAATCAAATACCAAAAGCTATTAACTGTTTAATGTAAGTGTTATATTGATTTTTTACAAAATTAAGCAGCATTAAAAATAAAGAATTTCCCCTGTCCAGTCATGTCTGATGCTAGGGGATGGTATTCATCTCCATTTCTCAGCTGAGGGAGCCAGCGTTGTCTGAAGATGCTTCCATGATCATGTGGCCAGCATGGCTATATGCCGAGGCTTACAGAAGGCTGTTACCCTCCCATCGAAGTGGTACCTATTTATGTACTTGCATTTGCATGCTTTCGAACTGATGGTGGACAGGAACCGGGGCCAGTAATGGGAGCTCATCCCATATCATGTCACTCAGGTCTTGAACCTGGGCTGTCAGTTGCCCAGCTGACAAGCTCAGCATCTTTAACCTCTGAGCCATTGATTGTACCCCCTTAGCAGCCATTAGGCTTTCGTTATTAATAACATACATCATAGGAGTTATCACACAAATTTCCAAGATAAAGAGTAATCAGAATACTGAGGATGCACTCATACAACTTTACCTAGCATTTTCTCCCTGGGAACAGACAACCTGGAGATTGTTTTGGAATGAAGGAAAGAAGTCAAAATGAAGCTTACATAAGAGAAGAGAGCACTCTAGCTTTGTGTATGTGTTTCTTCTCTCACACAATCATCTGTCAATTCATAAAATATTTCTATGGACTTTTTAGAATTGCCAACAGAAAGGGAGGAGGAGCAGTGGACTGCAAACCAAAACTGCATTCCATAAATGTTTTCAAAGATAGTAACTAGGTGACTGAAGTTTGTGCTGCGCAAAATTCTAACTGGAGAGCATGACTGATAACTCTGGGCTATGAATGTTTCCCATTGGAGAACATGAATTAGAATACACTCAGGGGGTGGGGGAAACCAGGGTCAAGGGTAACAATGAATTATGTGCCTCAGAGTCGGCTACACCCAGGCAGTGCCAGACAGTTTAACTCCCAATAAATCCTTTTTAAGTTTTGGAAGTTTGGCTCGAGACTCATGATTTAAATGGGGGCAACTGCCAGAATCCTGACATCATCATTGCATCAGAAAGGTCCTGGATTAAGTCCAAAGCTCTTAAGGCAAATGATACCATTATCCTTCTAAAGGTGTAATGACCCAGAGTATATCAGAAATATAACAAAATCCAAAACGTAACTAAAAGTCCTTCAATGCCTTCAACTTGGCTTCACTGTTTAATTGTTCACAGTGGAGGAGTAAATTATTTTCAAAACAACATTTCAAAGGAAAGAAACACAGTTCAAATTCAAAGAGCTGATAACGAGGCAAAAACCAAAAACAAACTGTACTGAATAAAGTTCCACGACAGACCAAGATGGATAATTGCCAATTTCAGGAAGATAACCAGGGACAGTCCATTGGAAGAATGCCAACCAAGATAAACCTTCTTTAGGAATAAAACACTAAATTGTCTCCAGCCTCTGTTAGCACGCAGGTCCAAACTCTTATGCAGATCTCACACCTGCAACCCATGAAGAGGATCATGGCCCTCTCATCCCGCGTAGACCACATTTTACCCTGATCCTCTCCTCCCTGCGTGCCCTAAGATGAATAGGGGATGGGCCTGGGTCCTCCTCTGACTTCTCAGAGTCAGTCTCCACCAGGGGCATGACAAAAGGTAAGTCTGCAGTTGCAACATGCCAGGATTAAAAACTGCCTTTGGAAACCAACTGTAATCAGAGCTCTGTGGTGGAATAGCAAGAGGTAGACACCATGAAAATACAATACTAGGTCACATTATTTTTCTTTGCTATAAACTGGAAGGGAGCATCTCTTGGAGACTGTGTCCTGAGCCTATTTGAATACTAAGGCAAATGGCAATAGGTAAAGGAGGGGAAGGGTCTTCATGTGTCATCCCAGAATCTATTTCTCACCTAGTAGAGAACCGAATATCATGTTTAAGAAACAAAAGGGAAATCCCTCCACCTCCCTCTCTTGTGCCTTCTTCTCTTCAAAATGAAGTTTAGATGGAAGTGAGACAGTGGTGGGATTCAAAATGTTTTACTACTGGTTCTGTGGGTGTGGCTTGGTGGGTATGACAGGGGAAAGATACTTCAAAATCTCCATTTCCACCCCACTCCAGGGAATGGATACTGTAAAATCTCCATTCCCTCCCCACTAACTTGCTTTCCCGCTCCGTTCTCCTGTGCAGGGCAACAAAAGAAGACCCAGCCATTTAGTTGGGACTCAGGAGGCAGAGAATAGATGGCGGCAGGGTCAGTCAGAGGAGGTATTTGCCGGTTCTCCAAACTGCTCAAAATTTCCGCTACCAGTTCTCCAGAACTGGTCAGAACCTGCTGAATACCACCTCTGAAGTGAGATTTTTCTGACCTCATGAAACTAACTTTCAATCCAGATTTCAGGAATGCCTGTTAATATTCATTGAAAGCCCATACTCTCCATCTAAGACAATCATTATAAAAACATTTTATCATGGAATAGTCTGCTACTTAAATTCTCTTAATTTGTTCTCTTCCAGTACTTTATTTATATTCAAATGCATATTGACTTACCGTGGGGGAGGGAGGGAAAATCCCAGTTACAATACTATCAGAAATTGATGAGGTTAGTACCAGATAGAGTCAAAGCTTGTATAAATAAGCTACATAAATACTATAGGAATTATATTTCTATACAGCCTTTATTTTTAAAAAAGTGTCCTTTCAATTTAATTAATTAATTTAGTTTTGTTCTTATATTTTCTTCTCTAAGGCAAAGTAAAGTTATAAATGTAAGTTCATTATAAAGAATCTTTCAGATTTTTCAGATTTGTCCTTTATTTTTTCCCCCAAGAAAATATGACCACTATAATTATATTATGATTAAAAGTAAAACCTTGAAATTCCATTTGTTGTACTAACTATAAAACAAATGAGTTGGTTTTAATATTGTTCACATTCAACTTTATTATTTACAAAGAAAATCAGAAAATAAAACATCCTGAATTTAAGTTTTATGATCCGAAAAATGTATTTTATGAAAACAGTATATTTGCCTTCAATTGTTTCCAAAAATCATTTAGTGTTATTCATACTGTCCGTAAATATACACCCAACTGTATTTCAGGATGGAATTCTACATATGCTTTTCTAGGATAAAACCGACCAATTTCAACAGGGCATGCTTCTGAATAGATTTTTATAGGATGAATGTTTTATTCTTTCCTGACCTCTTCAATTCCTCTCCAAGTAACTCACAATTACAGCTATGACACAATTCAATCATAAAACAATAAACATCCAATGTATTATTTTAAGATGATACGGCCAAGTAAAAGCATCAGCAATCAAAAATGCAGAGTAACTATTTTATGGAATTAAAAGCTTTGTAGAAACCATCTAAAGCTCTTTCAAACATCTTCCAAATACAGAGATGAAATCAATTATTTAATTCCACCATAAGGATTTGCAGGCAGGTAGGCTCAAACCTTCTGTGATTTTAAGTCTTGGTTAAGTTCATAAGTGAGTGTGATGGGTCAGGGGTTAAAGACGCTGAGCTTGTCAGCTAGAAAGCTGACAGCCAGGGTTCAAGACCCCAGCGCTGCATGATGGGGTGAGCTCCCGCTGCTTGTCCCAGCTCCTGCCTAGATAGCAATTTGAAAGGATGCAAAATGTGAGTAGATAAATAGGTACCACTTCAGTGGGAACATAACAGTGTTCCGTGCACCTCAGAGTATAGTCATGCTGGCCACGTGACCATGGAAATATCTTCAGACAATGCCGGCTCCCTTGGGTAAGAAATGAAGGAAAGCATCACTCTCTAGAGTCAACACAACTAGAAAGGTAACCTACTATGCCACCTTCAGTTTGATCTAAGTATAGTACATAAAATTATATATTGCAATGTCCTACCTGTCAATGAATACTTCAGCTTCAACCACAACAATACAAGAGCACACAATAGATACAAACTCAAGGTAAACCGCACCAAACTGGATTGCAGGAAATACGATTTCAGCAACAGAGTGGTCAATGTCTGGAACACTCTACCTGACTCTGTTGTTTCTTCCCCAAACCCCAAAAACTGTCTACTATTGACCTCACCCCTTTCCTAAGAGGTCTGTAGGGGGCCTACCATCCCTATCCTATTGTTTCTTTTTTTTCTTATATGTATCCATTTCATGTAGTCATAACCATGTTTATTCCTATACGTGTTATCTAATAATCGCTGGACAAAATAAATAAACCTTCCTGAGCAGGTTTCAAACCATCAAAGTAAATGTTATCACTGTTATACTCATTTAACTATCAAAGTATAAAGTAGCTTTAAAACATCTTAGAAATTTGTACTTTGGGAGGAAGCAGAAAAATGTATTGAATTTTGTCATTCTGACATATTAGCTAAAGTACTGGACCAGAAACCAGAAAAACATAAGTTCTAAGGCAGAAAGGCAGGTAAGGGCCTTTCAGCCTAGTCACTCTCTTTCACATCAACCCACTGCAGAGTATTACTCTTGTAGAGGAAATAGGATGGAGAATTATGTATATTATCCTGTGGAAGGAAATAAGAAATGGCAATGAACCATAGTGGCGCAGTGGTTAGAATGCAATACTGCAGGCTACTTCTGCTGACTGCTGGTTAACTGCAATTTGGCAGTTCAAATCTCACCAGGCTCAAGGTTGATTCAGCCTTCCATTCTTCCGAGATGGGTAAAATGAGGACCCTGATTGTTGGGGACAATATGCTGACTCTGTAAACTACTTAGAAAGGGCTGTAAAGCACTGTGAAGCGGTTTATAAGACTAAGTGCTGTTGCTATTGCTATATCCTCTTGAGTTGTAAAAATATAAGTAGGAATATGAATCTAAATAACAAACAGCTAGAGAATTAATAGAAGATATGACTGTCACTTTCTGCTCTCCAGAACTGGTTACCAGCCTCTTCTGGCAATGTGTGAATTGGGTAGTACTGGTAAGCCCTGAATTGGTACAAGGGTTATATAACAAGATGTTATTGTATGAAGTATTCCTACTCAATTTCAGTCATCAGTCATGCTCTTGTTTAGGATTCTGCTTTCATCTCATCTGGCCTTCAGGTTTCTGTCTTCTAGCTTCCCATATTTCACACATTTTTTTAAATCAACAGAGCACAGTGTTCACTTTGAGTTTCTGATTATTTTTCTTCCTTAGGGCTTTTTGTTTCCTAAACTTTTCTTTTTCTTTTTGTTCTTCTGCAAATCTTGGCATTTCATGCCTTTTAATACGTCCCAATGGTGCTATTTTGACGACATAAGGATTGGCATTTAAAGAATAGGCTATTAGTACACGGGAGCAAAACTCTCAAGTTTTGACTCAAGCTTGTTTTTAAAATCAGGCTGAAGCAGTGTCAGACTTTAATGCAAAAGGACTGCTGTATCCTGATCTCTTTTGTATTTCCAATTTGGAAGTAATGTCCTAATTTACTTAAATTTAAATGGAATAAGTTTAAGCAAGTGTGTTTTCAGCTTCAAATGTTTCCTGCAATTTCCTACGATTGTTTAAACTCTTATCCACAAGCAGATACTTTAAAAAAAATCTTAGAATAGTATTCTAAGATAATAGTATTATCTTAGAATACTATTATTTTATAGTATTGTTTGCTGGAAACACACAATAATAGAATGAATAGACTCATTTCATATTATGTAGCACTTCATACTATATAGCATATTATGGTGCTATAGAACCATAATATGGTCTCATAACCAAAGAAACACAATTGTGTAGTTAAAATTGTGCAAAATACCTTTAAAGTCTGTCTTGTAGAAAGAAGGAAAGGAAAACAGGTCAGGGGCCTCTTAGTGTCTCAAAAAACATGGAACCTTCTGGATTTCCAAATCATCTTTCTCACTTACCAAACTAATATCATTGACTAGTGCAGAACCTATACAATCCCAAGAGTGAGTAATTTTCTGCTATCAAATTCTTTTTGCATTTCTCACAGTCCTTTTGGCTATTATTTGCAAAAGGAAAAAATGTAGTTCTTCATTATTTTGAAGTAGGAATCACTGTTTTGAAGTAGAAAAATTGTGCTAATTTAAACTTAACATTGTTTTAAAACATTTTTTTCTTGCATACAGTCTAGAAAATCCTACCACTACTTAGATACATAATATGGCTTTGACCACTTGTTCCACCTGCTGCATCCTTCCACTTCCTTTCAAATCTGATGGATTCCCATCTGTGATAGAAGAACTAATAATAACAGTAATGACTCTGCAGGTGGTAACATCTCATTGATCTCAACAGGATTAAATTTGGTTACTATTTGGGTAAGACACCATTGGGGTCTTTAGGGCTGAAAAACATCCTAGAAGAAAGCAATGACAAACCACTTCAATAATGTTGTCAATACTGTAGGAGAACTGTGTTAATCTACGGCATACAAAAATCAGAAGAAGTCTGGCAGCACCTTTCAGCTTAATACATTTTAATAAAAGGCATAAGCTTTCAGCAGCTATAGTTCATTTCATCAGATGATCTGAGTGGCTAAATACATATAAAATTTAAGAGTTTGGTGTGGTGTATAAGGATTAAGAGAAAAGGGAAAAAGGGGAAGATAGGACAGTTATTCAGATGCTGGTTATAAGACATACAGATATCAAAAGTGTGTAGAAGGAAACATCTCAATATTCTTGATTCATACTCCAAAGTTCTTTCACATGACCCCAAACAAGAAAAAAGCTGCATAATGCATTAGTTACATAACGTATTTTAATTCAATTTATTTTAATATTTCAATTTTGAAACTGGGCAGTTTACAATTATAAAAAGAATTAAAACCAAAACAAAATATATTAAAGAAAAAAGAATACAAACAACCAGTAGACTGACCCCATAATACAAAAAGACAAAATTCAACAGGTTCAATTACTATCTGAATCTAATTCTTGGTGAAAAACCCAGTTGATTTTATTGTTGCTGTTATGGGGCAAATTCAAGATACAGCATTCTGAAGTTTGTTAGACTGTAAAAACTTTGAATAGGAACATTATAACTTTTAATCTGTAAGTGAATTCACAACGAATAACATCTGAGACAGACCTTGCCTTCAGGCTTAGATAAAATGATGAATGACAGGAAACTGAAGGCACAGTTACAGAAAGTTTGAGTCTAGTGTGTAGTCCAATCTAGAGGCTACCAGAAGTCTGTGCAGTGATATTTGTGCTCCAAACTGTAGATGCAGATTGCTATTTATTCAGAGTTTAAACCAAGCCATAACATCAGGAAGTTAATCTTCTTCTTATTCCTGAATTACTTAATATTATTAGTAGAAATGCTTAAAGACTCTTTCCCTTATTTGTCTGAAATAAAACTGCTTCTAAATCTTTCTTGGTGAAATGGTCAGGTTGGATTAAGCCTTAGAGCAATTATGCTATTGTACAAATGGCTCAGCTGAACTCTTAGCTCTCCTGTGATGCAATTATCTGATAATGTAGCTGTGCAGCTTGCTTTCCTGTGAGTGCTTAAGCGCTTTTAAAAATTTGTCCTCCAAGCAGATCCTACCACAAAGACATCTAGGGATAGCAAAATTCTGAGCCAACAGGCCTGGAAAATGGTACATAAGTTTCAGTACAAGATCAGACATAAACCCTAATGCAGAACAAGAAAAGACGTATTTCTAAAGTTCGGATCTTATTTTTTTGTTCAAAAGTTGTTGTTGAATGTAAATGTTGTCTTTGTAAATAATTGTCTATTTCTGCATGCCTAGTTCCTGTTTCTTGTAAAGATTGAAGTAGAATTATCTTTTCTCTGCCATTTTCTTTTCTTTTTCTTTTCTAAATTTGTATTCCAGCCATCTTCCTGGTTTATTTGCAAATTAAAAATGTTTTCATTTCACATAATTTAGTTTAGTTTCTATTTCTTCAACTGTTAACATAGACAATTGTTGATGTTTAGCTTGGCATAAGATTTTAGAACCCATTGGTTTCTCTTCAGATCTTTTGCCTTTAACTTCTGGAGTTTTAGAAAGGGAATAGATCTTCCCCAGGGAAGTCTGAAATTCCCAGGTATGATAAAACCAACTTGTTTTTCTTATCATAAAAATTAAGCACAATATATTTACCCAATGAATTCAGACAAATCTTAGAAAGAATGGCAGAATTAGAGTAATTTAAATCTTGGACTTTAGATAAAAAAGCCTTATGTTTCTTACTGTGCTATCATTACCTCAAATATATTACAATTTGTAACGGTTTATATTTTAAGGAATAAATATATATAAAACAGTCTTCTACTCCAGTTTGGAATCGTCCGGACAATAGTATCTGCAAGAGGAGTCAAAAAAGTCAAGACAGCATTCTCAACTGGATGATTGAATGTTGCTTCTCTTTCATATATGCCTTAATTACAACATATGTGAACAAAGCAGGATTTTGATTGCACAGGCATGGCCACACCTTGATATTATTTACATGCCCTTCAAATGCCCCTGCTTCTACATATGTTGGTGTGTTATTTTGAAACTGACAAGGTCTATGTTGGCTATTGCAGGTTGAAATATATTTTTTTATATGGCAGCAGATTGGATAAGGTGATGGTAGAACTTGCTTACTGATTAAAGGAGGAAAAATAACACGGAGATAATCTAATGGGAGATAACATGGTCTTATTTGGGGGGACGACATGTGAGCATGTTTACATAATGAAGATAATTTAGAATGTTAACTATTGCCCATATCTTAAGCAAACATGAAAACAAATATGATACAAATAAGTAATCACCAATACAAATTATTTTGAAATATATTAGTATTTATTTAATATATATCTATATCAAACAGTAATGCTAAATGCATGTAAAAATCCAATTATATTAAGATATTAAAGAAAACCTCAATATTAAAAGTAGCGAGAATTTAAAATCTAGTGGAACATTTTTATTGTAAATCTTGGTGAAGCAAGCCAAGAGGCAATGGGATTTGTCTCCCCCCCAGCTTTTTTGTATTATGTCTTTAGGTTACATTAAACAATAATAAGCTATGCTGCATCTAAACTATGACCAGATTGATTCAGAACGTGCTGCTTTTTTCCCTAATGAGACAAACCAAAAGCATGCTTATGAGAATTATTTATGCCCAGAGCATAAAACATTGGTTACTAGAGTTCAACAGGTATCAATACTATTTTAACAAAAGCTTTTGAGAGTTCTACTTGTTGGAAATAACCCAAAGCCAACAAAAAAAAACTTGGATCGTTGAAAACAGAGAGGATTTATTAAAAAGAAATATTAGACGGTTTGCAAAGTGCCAGTGGTCTTTAGAACCTCAAGGAACAGGTTCAAATCAAAAGCCATACCTTTAGAGCCTCAAAACATAATTTATATACAGTTTCATCTTGTCACCCAAGGTCCCTCCTTCTTGTGACTTATTCCTTCCCAGATTCAAACTCATTGGATATGCCCTCAGGTGTTGCAGCTAATTCTAGGATGTCTCCAGGGAGAATTGTCTCCTTCCATACCCCTCCGTACCTCTCACTTTGGCTGCCCAAAGTGGCATCTTTCCCTAGTGTTAAGGAATATAGCATCCCCTCATCAGGGCCTCTTTCTAAGCTCATCATTTATTACAATTTTTCCAAAGAGATTATAACAACCCCCGCAAACAAAATAATAATATAAAAGGCATATACATAAGATAAAAATATAAAAAGGATTAACAATGGTGCATGTCAAAAGTATAAAAGCAAAGCATTTATATACAGGGAGATATATTTCATTTGATAACAGATTAATAGAATTGGAAGGGACCCTGCAAGGTCATCCAATCCAATGCCCATTTGTAAAATCTTTAAGCATCTTATATACTATTTCATTTTTGAATTTACTTATTTCTAACATACTCATGCACACATACACCTACACCCTCCAAATTTATTTTAGGGCAATGTCAATATTTTCCCTACGTGACTTGAATAGAATTCCTTGAATAGAAAAGTCAGATCATAGTAAAGCCAAGTAAATACAAGTCCAGTTAATATCTTTTAAGCAAGAAAAGATTAGCCATTTGTCTTCTGTATCTTTAATAATTTTCAAAGTACAATTTCAGAAGTATCAGTTTATTGTATTTTCATTCTCTACTCCTAATTTATTAGTTTATATGAAAATTTCCAGTTAGGTTGCTGTATATAACACATATAGCTAAAGTAGTTTTTCCCCAAACAGCACAAAACTTAGAACTGAGCTTTTGGGAACATGCACATAAACATGCCTGCATGTATGCACACACACACAAACAAACACACACACACACACAAATGAATTATTTCTCTTTCACATATCCACACATTACAATGTAAAGGCTAATATTAGCTTACAATAAAATTAAATAGGAATAAAATTCATAACAAAATAGCATCAAAGCGAAAGAAAAAGCATCTGTTGGTCACCTGACAAGCACACAGCATATTAGGCGACTGAGTTGAAAACATTCTTCTCCACAAAAACATACCTTTTAATTCCTCCTATACCATATGGCTTATAACAAGATTATTTATTAAAGGAAACAACTTTGCACTTTATAGAGGGGAAAACAATATGTTTTTCTAATATCTTTTCTATGAAGCTTATAATTATTTTTTGTCTGTGTCTCTGTGTGTGCAGCCTTGATTAAAATATTGAATATATAACTTTTGTTTGCTTGACGGTCACAACTACCTTTGAGCAACATGCTGAGGATATCAATTGTTTGGAAATGTTAAAGGGAGAAATGAATCCAGGCATCCACAAGACTGTAAGGCAGCCATTTTGCTTCAATACACCCCATAATTAACAATTCAAGAGGGAAACGGTTAAAATGCCTGCTATTCACACTATTGCGATAGTGGCATTGTACAATTAATTGCCTCTCTAATCTAAATTAATATGATGTCTTCTAACCTGAAATTATAGATAGGTTTCATTGCATTTGGATATTTAAGTATTTTTCTAAGCATTTCATCTTATTCTATAGTACTATATGCAGATTTATAAGTTTCAAGAATATCTTCTGTTTATTACCCAGATTAGAATTTTGTTTTAGTTTCATACAACACACTGACAACTTGTTGAACACTGTTGACAAAATGTCGCTATTTTACTTAGCATAAGCTGCACAGAATGTTCATGAATATGTTATATATTTAGAAGTGTGTTGAAGTTTTACTTTCTTAATATGTGAGCTATGTTTTTCAACTACTGTGCTTTAATTGAATCTTACGGGCATTGGATTTGGCTGGAGCTTGAATTTTTTGGCAAAATGGGGAAATTTAGACTGGAATTCATTTCTCAAGGTGGAGCAGATGGTTTCTAAACTTGCTTCATTCTAATTCTGGCCTTCAACAAAGCTTTAATACTAGTCTCCAAGGTATTAATATCTAATTTGGCTGAATTGACTCTAACCAATTGCAAAATCCAGAATTACACTCTGGCTTTGTTCATGAGAAACCTGCCATATGTTTGCATTCTGTCAGGCCAAGATACCTATGTGTGACTTCCTTTGTGCAGGAAGGAATCCAACTTAATGGTCTCTGTATTTTCAAAATTGAAAGGGATATTATTTTCCTTAAGTCCTGCATTGCTTTCAATAAAAATTGGGAAGTTTCATTTCCTCATGAATCTTTAGGTTATCTACAAAATTTGTCATATTCTTAAGTATCATTTTACCATGTTTAGTTGTGGGAGAATAAAATCCCTTTTCCTTCCCTAATTTTCACTGTGGATCTAGATATCACGTCAGATTCCGATGCTTTTGAAGTTCTTAGTTCAAAGTGGACAATGATCTCTGAATATCACTATCAGGGAAGCTTGAAAAAATGGTCATTTTGCTCCAGTCATAACTGATTTGATCCATAAATGGGTTCTTATCAAATATTCTGAGATTCCCTTGCCTCCAAAGGGGGAGAAAACACATTAACAGTTTAAAATTGTGCAAAGTTTTAACTGCTTTTGGATAAATCACTGAAATGTTGCTGGATTTGGCAGTTTTGAGTATATAAAAGATATTCAGTTCATAATGATGTGGTCTTATTCATTTCTGAATGTGAATTGAAACTAGATATGATCTGACTTCAGTATAACTACAAATCAGAAGAAACCATGCCACTGTGATTGCATATTTAACTTTATATTAAGAATGTGGTGCTTGAATAATGAGACACGGGTGAAAACGCCACTATCTTCCTTTCTTCCAAAATTTCATAATTCCATGATACACAGTGAGGTGCTGTTGGCTTTAAAACAAAAGCTTTTTTTTAAAGCAATGAATATAATTTGTTTTATATTTGTTATATTTATTTATAGTAATATGTGATTGGGTGTTATTTAAGCAGAACTCCATACAGTTTATTAAGTGCATTTAATAACAGCCTATCACACTTGTTCTGAAATAGCATGTTAATTTGAAATTTGCATTAAATTCAACAGTATAGCCCTGTTATGTATTAATTTTGGCAATGTTGCTATTTATAATACTAATAATAAAATACAATAAAATCCTTATTATGATGACAGACTGTTTAGTGTCAGGTTTCAGCCACAGCATCAATAAGTCTCATGGAGCAAAATAGACATAGATCCTAATTCAGTGTTGTTCGTTCCCCATCATCCCAGGCAATCCACATTAGGTCAGAAGTGGGGTTTAATTAAGAAAAGCATAGACTTCTCAGCAAAAGCCTATCCTTATCTTCCATATATTCATACAGAAGATGGGGAGGCACTAATCTTGTTCCTCTTAAATGGAGAAAGTCTTCATACAGGATGAATTGTTGTTGAATTGTTGAAAATCCTCTGCATCATAGTGCACAAAGCAGAGTTCTATTTCCCCTTTATGTTCCTACAAGTAAAATATCCTTGCTGTTATTTAAGGATTTTAATTGGATTATGTTTGCTTCTTTTCAATATAACATATTTTAAGGTGATCTTAAATAAAACATATAGTCATAAAAACACAATAAAACACTGCAGGATGACAAAACAATTCAGCAATATAAAAGCAGCCATAAAATAAATGAGATAGCTATGCAAAGAGAAAATGAAACGTCTGTGCCAGAACATTAAAGCTGATGAAAATCAACCTGTTCTATGTACAATTTTTGGTAAACTGAGCACCATGACAAAAAAAATCCAACTCCACCTGATTCTCAGTAATTCTTGAGATAGTGGGACCTCTTGCACTAAGCTTCTAAAGACTGCTGTAACAGAAGGGTAGGGAAACCTTTAATACCACAAATATTTTAGACCACAGTTCCAAACTTTGGCTATGCTAGCTGGAATTGATGAGTAGTTATTGATTGCTTCATCTATATTGCAGTTAATCAGTTCTTCTAGAGCAGGGATCCCCAAACTTGGCAACTTTAAGACTTGTGGAAGTCCACAAGTCTTAAAGTTGCCAAGTTTGGAGACCTCTGTTTTAGAGACACATATCCTTCAAGACTTCTGAAACTTAAAAAGTGAACATCAATATTTAAACTGCATTTACAAGAAAAATTCTCACTGGAGGCACAAGTGATCAGGCTCAAATTATCCCATTTAAGGCATATTATGCAAACTCCTAGGTCTCTTTGAGAATGGTGGAAGAAAAATGAAGAAGAGGAAGACCATCAGAAGAAGGGTGGACTTAATTTATGATGGCAATGAGTGCTTTGTTGGAAAGTCTGAGAAAAAAAGTTAGCTTGGCATAGAGGAAATAATTGATAAGTCAATACAAATTTGAAGGCATATTATCAATTGATAGAAGCATACAGGAAGACACTTCTTAAAATTTATTTATTTATTTATTGTGAGCTTAGAGAAATGAAAGAAAGAGAGTCAAAGACAAGAGGCAAGAGGAAGAGAGAAGAGGAGAAGGAAGAGAAAGAATTGGAATAATACTGAGGAGTGTGGGGTAAGAAACAAAAACTTGTCAGAGAACAGAGGATGGAACATGAAGGGAAGGCAAGAGGAAGCAAGAAAGCAGTGCCAGTCTGTGTCAAAGGAAAATAAGTGTCCAACTTAAAGAAGTAGCCAGGAAATCCCAAAAGAGGACTGGACAAGTGCTTAGTGGGTCACTTGGGACAAATCAAGTACATGTCCAAATTAGTCAGTTAAAAATATGTAGAGAACATGACAAGATATATCTTCTTCCACATGTTCCCCTTTTACAGAGAAATTGAAAAGTTTATCACCATAATACTCAATATAGTTGAATTGATATGTAAGCTTCAGAAGTTCAACTCTGAATTGTTAATTCCAGTTCAGTTGTAAAACATATGTGGTGGTGACTACTATAGGGCTATGTTATTTCAACTCTTTATGTTCTGTAAGTTCAAAAGAAGACTATAATAAAATTTATGTTTTACCACATGAATTTATTTATAAATTGAGGCTGTCATGGAGGTGGGATTCAGTAGAAGTTTATTGTATTGCCATTTAGCAAAACCTAAAACTGGACAGAGGCATCCACAATGACTACACTTGAGGAGGACATAGTGGAGTCCTTTGGAAAGGACCACAATGGCTAAACACAGAGGATTATCAAACTATGAGTCAAGCACACTAGGTTAAAACTCTAGGACATAAGCTGTTGTTTCTTAGGATAAACACTTCAGTTAAATCAACAAACTTCTAGTCAAAGGCATGAAAGTCGATTAAGTCATGGGAAGAAAGGGATAAAAGTATTGAACTATAATGGGCCTAAAGAGCTAGTTGCACTTTCTTTTCTTTTTTTAATAAATTTTATTAATTTTTCAAAAGACAAACATACAAATAAAACATAGAAAATATAAAATATCTTTTTTTTAAAGCAGCTTGAATCCGGATTATTTCTCTTTTTACAGACACAAATTCAAATTCATACTTCTTTTTA
>JANHFN010006132.1:0-11101 GCA_032468175.1 Toxicocalamus goodenoughensis | reverse complement strand
GCTGCCAAGAACAGAAGACTAATTACTGATTAAATATCCACCGACAGAAGTTTCAAAAACAAACCAGAGTAAGCAGGTCTTCGACAAGAAGTCTGAGTCTAAAGAACATCATTGCTTCCTGCAAAGAACACATCCCCGAGGGCTGGTTTTTATCCCTTATGGGAGGGACCATCATCTTCCAGCCTTACTCCCAAGTTGCCCTTGCTGCTTCAGCTGCTCTTTCCTTTGAGCAGCCCTGCGCACACACGCCCTGGCCACAGGAGTCCTCTACGTCACTGCTGCCAGACTCCACAAGTTCCAAAGGCAGCATCCTGGGGACTATGGGGCCATAGTCCTGGTCCCATCCCTGCATCACACGCAGGCTCCTCATCCAAGTCCATCTGCACCTGCTGCTGGCGAACCACAACATTTATATTGACTGTTTCCTAGGATGATTTTATTGCTTATTTGTACCCTGTCACTATCATTAAGTGTTGTACCTTATGATTCTTGACAAATGTATCTTTTCTTTTTATGAACACTAAGAGGATATGCACCAAGACAAATTCCTTGTGTGTCTAATCACACTTGGCCATTCATTCATTCATATATCATCTAATCTGAACTGGCAAGATAGTGATAGAAGAGCCCTCAACCTAACTCATTCCAAAATTTAGTTTCTTTCTTTGGTTAATGGGAACTTAACAAAGAATAACAACAAGAAAGTATCATCCTCTTACTAATCTTTTTTTTACATTGGCTCTACAAAATCATGAATGTTGAGAAAACATCATGAATTTGAGGATTCTTTATGTATCTTCCACCATTCTCAAAATTCCAAAAACTGCATTGTTATAACAGATTGAGATGATTCTGTATAAAATAGTTTTGGAATCTACACTGAGCAAACATCACAAAGATTCTCTCTCAAATCTATAACCGACTTGAATCTTAGACATTCTCCGTCATAAGAACCATGAAATATGTTGGATATGGAATTTTATTTACCTTTCTGTTGGGGATATTTATAAGAAATGATTTAACTGAGACACCATGAAAACTAAAGACATAGTTGTGCTACATTACACTTTCACTGCCGTGTTAATGATACTTAGTAAGTTTGAAGAAAACTAGTACAGTTCCTTTTTTAAAAACAAAAACAAACCCCAACCCCATACATCATTGTTTCCCCATTTTATGTTCTTGACTGTAAGCATTTTAACAGAAAATGCCAGCAATATGTTTATTGTTAATCGAACAAATATGAATCACTGAAATTAGTATTAAAGGATAAGTATTTATTCAGCTAAGCTGTCAAAAGGTTAATCAATTAATATATATAAAGATCAGATTCTTTGACATATCTATCTCAAGAATATTTGCAGTTCTTTATCTTAATAAAACATCTTGAACCAAACAGGAACTAAAAAAAACCTTAGTTTGTTTAAAAACTGCTACCTGCTGTTCATATGGAAGTTATTTACAATAGTACTGGTACTTTTCAAAAGCAGAGGTTGCAATAATACTTAAATCAATGGCCTTTAAAAGGTGTTGTGGGCAAAACAAAGCACTGGCTGATTAAATAACTAAACCTCTTTTCATATTAATCACAACAAATGTGATGAATTTCACTGATGTAGAAAATTAGCCACCTTTTTGCATGTCTCTCCAATTTTGATTTCCTCCTGGAGAACATAGCCTGGTGAATTATTGCTGTAGCTTTTCTAATGCTATTGAAATCCATTATTTCTTCTAGAATTATGAGTCTTGTTAGCGGAAATCCCAGTGACTGCCTTTCCAGCATCTGCATTGCGGTCATTTATGATTAACAACATGCTCATTAAAAAAATATGGAAGAATCAGATTTATGGCTTTCAGAAGGGCGGGAGTAGAGAATGGAGGAAACAGTTATTGAGGCTTCCGTGGAAACAAATAAGCTCACTCTACTGCTTCCAACTGACACAGCTGTCATATAAGCATTTGCTGCTGCCGAACAGCTTAGGGATTCTAACCTACAAGGCAATGTAGCCATATGCAAACAATATTAGCATTGATGACAGGTTTACAGCATAGGAGACAACAAGTGCAGCTGTTAACTACTGGTTTCTATAGTATGAGACAAATGTGTGCGGTTGCTCTTTTTGAAATTGCATGTTTGCAGATGCCTGGCATCAGGCCTTTATGGTGGCACTAAGAATAGTTGAACCATCAACAATTGTTGGTGAGGATTTTGTTTACATCTCATTATGCTCTGTGAAAAACCATGTGCAATATGTCAGAGTGGCTGGCAATCTGAGGCAAACATAAACTCTTCATTCTTACATGAAAAGCCACATGCAGCACCCAAAGTAAATTCCTTGTGTCTTCTCTGCATAATTCAGTCTTCTTCCTAAAGACAAGCTTCTAGAAGTTTCCAGAAAAAGCTATTCGCAGTGAGAAGACAGTAAAGGAATAGAAGCTAAATCCAGAAAATGAAATAGAGGTAGAAAGCAGGATTTATGAGTATGTATTGGCATGTGTGTGTGTGCATATGCGTAAAAAGAGATAAATTATAATAGCAGCTGCAGACCTGCTTCTGTGATGTGTCTATAGCATATGTAAAAAAAGGGATGGTGATCAGGGCTGCCATCTTGACTTTTTTTACTTCTACCCTTCTCCACTACAGGTATATTCCTGAAAATGTCATTGATTGAATAAAGCTTAGATAAAGACCTTATGCCTTATCAAATAATACTCTGAACTCTTCAGGAGACACAGCAATGTATTTTTTTAAAAAATGTTTAAGATGACTAAAACAATAAGAAACATGGTTCATATTACCATATTTTGTCAGTTCTGACGATATGGCATTACTTGAAAAGATCTGCAACAAAAGTGGCCATATGTTATATTTTTTCAGTTAACATTTCATAGCTTTTATTCTTTTAAAAAAGAATATTTAATAATGGTAGTTATTGTAAGGAGATAACTCTTATTGTGTCTGTAGATACTGCTGGAAGAAATATCCATCTGGTTCAGTTCCAAGCCAGGAGAAAAACATTGGAAACATGGAAGCTAATTAGAAAGTTGGTTTAATGATGAAGCAGAAGCATATGAATGGTTCTGGTGCAGTTGGCCACATAGAGTTGAGAGTAGGGAGTATTTGTACTTTCTCCTGGGGTTTGTCCTTGAACTTCCTGTGCAAGAATATGTATTCTTTTTCCACCCCAAATTTTTTATTTGTTTTATTTATATAATATAAAATTTCAATTTCAATTAAACAGTGTGTTGTCTGGGTGCAATTATTTTTAGGAAATCATAATTAAAATGTTTACAATAATATTCATCACATTTTCTAACTTCTGTTTTTATTATCTAACCATTGGAAAATAAGTCCCATGTCAACAAATATTCAATTCTTTTCTTTTCCTTAATTGCAAATGTTAATCTGTCCATTTCTACACATTCTAATATTTTTTTTAAATTATACTTTCATCTGTTGGGATCTCTTCTCTTTTCCATTGTTGTGCAAATACAATTCTGGCTGCAGTTAGTACATGTATTCTATTGGCGGTTGTCAGATTCCCATGGGGCCATGTACAAATCCTAGGAGTTTTTCTGAGCTAAGTTTGGTTGAAGTTTGCTGGGGGTGGTACAACTGAGATGATGCAATGAAGGGGCTTGTGTTCTGCAAGGGTGTTGGGCAATTCCTATTATGGCTTATTGGCTTTGTCCTGGTTTGGATCCTTAGTGAGGGCTTATCCAACTTTTTTTGGATGGTAGGTGAGGGTATTTGCTTATGAATTTATCTCTTTATCTCTTAAGTGCTGACATCTGCTCTGGGCTATTAAGGAAGGTGGGGGCTGCTTTCCAAGAGCATGTTTGTCTAATTCTCATCCAGGAAAATATTATATTCTGCCTTTTTAATATTTCTCAAAATATTTTATTCTTCTAGGAGAGGAGTGGGTGCTAACTTTCTATAATACTTTCAGTGTCAAAGTCTAAAAGAGAATATAGAATATTAAATAAAATTAAAATATTTTTAAGGAACTTTGGATGGAATAAAGTAAATAAATGACATCATTAAGGCTAAATGGCTGTGTAGGTGGGACCCACTGAGCAAGTCATTACCATTATTTTGTTCAAAGAAATCTGTGTATATCATAGTTAAGGACTTCCAAACATAGCTTTAATTTTTATTGGAGAGCTGATCCTTGTGAATATTGGTATTTCTCTACAGAGCTGAAAAAGATGACCAGTGTGCTATTTACAAATCCTACTAACAGATACTGCTGTGTTTCTCATAACCTTATACTTGATCACAAGAACTCACAGGAATTGCAGTCAATCAGCTAAAGCAAACAGCTGCTGGAAATGAAAGTTCAGTTTCACTACCCTTTGATATTCATAAAATCATTGTGAGAACATTGAAACCTGGGTGAATGTCAAACTGCATTTTTTGTGTAAATTATTTCTGTATAAACTATCAGCAGCCTTTATCTTCTATTTGAAAATATGAGTAGGTCACTTTATTTTAAGAAAAAAACCCTGTATTTTACTTCAATTTCCTCCTATATCAGGGATTTACATTCCATAAGTCTGTCAAAGCTTGGAGGAATTTGTTGAAAAAAATGGAATGCCAGGTAAGATGAGTCCTGCCTTTTAAGTGTTCTATTTTTTTTAAGAATTGGTTTTGGAATGGCATCTGAACTTCAATGCTTAAAAAAACCTTTATGAAGTCCAAGACTTTTCTTGTTGTAAGCAATCTCAGAGCTTCTAACAGTGCTGTCTTCGTCCATCATACTCTGTAAGGTTCTTGTCATGCTTTAAATACTTTTTATGAATGTTAACATTCATAAAGTCATGCTAAAGGAGACATTCATTATCTATAGCATTCATTTAAATTGATAGGGTGGATGGATACTCCAAGGTACCATACACATAGCTGAACCCTTGATTTGATCCAGCAGAGCAATCCCTACAGAGATGTCACCAAAGACCACTATTTCCTATTTCCCGATAAATACACGTATCAAAATGGTTATTGTTAATATGGATCAAATGCAATTCCTTCCAAATTTTCTTTGATTCAAAAAATATAATAGAATACATTATCAACAACCATTTTGAAAGTTCCTTGCCTTTTATCAAAGTATGGTAATCTAATGGAAACTCTCATTCATCAATATGAAACTAAGATTGGGATGTATAATAGAATTACCATACCATCTTCAAAGATCTTGAGGACCAATAAGTAAAAATGAAGAAACACAGAAAACCCTTTTCTGTCATTTAACAAGAATTTTGTGAAATTGAAGTTTCAATTGAAGTTGAACAGATAAGACATGTGGTCTCTGAGGTTAATTGTTTGCTTTCAGACATTTCATGATCCAACTAGGTAACATCATCAGTATGAGTGAGTGTGGGGTTTGCTCTGTTTTTACACAGCCTTTTTCCCAGACCAGACATGCATATAGTGAAATATAGTACATCAAAGCATTCCTCAGTGTCATGAGAATACCAAATACAGCCAATACCTCCTGTTTCCCTATCTAATCTTCCAAGAAAAAGATTTGAAGTGAAAGAACAGTTGAAGAAATAAGTATTTTATTACAAAACTCACTGCCAAGTCTTGGCGGCCAAATATACCTCCCTCCCACCACTGATTTACTGCAGCATACAATCTGTGATTACTTCTGCTTGCCTACTAAGTCAGTGAGAAATTGGCTTATGATTTAATGAAGCTATGCACTTCTCTGTTGGTATAAGATTCAGGTTATGAAGATTTTATGACCATACTAATGTTATCTAGAAAGAAGGAGGAAAAATTTCCAGACTTATCATCAGAAACAAATTCCTGATGTTTAAGCACTTTAAGGGGAATTATTATATCTCAGTTTAAAATGTTGACTCTGGAAAGCTAAATCTCTGAAAAGTTTATGTCATTGTGGAAGTAAGAAGCAAGATCAAACATTAAATTTGTACTAGTGATAATAGTCAATCTAGTAGATAAAACTAATAAAAGCTGGCTCAATGCATCAGAACTGAAATGATTTGAATCAAATTATTTCAATCAATCAGTAGCATGCAACCAATCAGTAGTATGACAATATGACAGAACCCTATTAGGGTATTATTATGATTAAAATTATAACATGAGATTTTATTAGAGATTTTATAAATTTTATAATAGCTGCCATACTGAAAAATATAGAGATCTGATATTGTATTAGAATAGTTCTGCAGAGTCCAAATGAATTTAATGTAGCCCACCTTTATGTTACCTTGACTAGGGCTTCAGTAATTAGATGTCTAGAGACAACACAGAAGAGCATTTACAAAAGTATTAATTGTCTATGGAGAGGTTCAGTCATCTAGATCATGGTAGTCCCAAAGGTGTTGTTCAAAAGGCAACTGGACTTCCTTGGATGTGGACATTTGATCTTCTCTGTATCTCCAAATATAAGGCAGGTTCTCTTTGAGTAAAATATTGTGCTAAGTAAAGTTAGAAAGCTTGATTCCATTTTGCCTCTGTAATGCTTGAAGTGAGTTATTTTCAGTATTCCTTGTGACAGACTTGACAGAAGACTAGAAGACAACAAGATTGAAACCACAAGAAGAAAGAGGTACTTACTGGGACACACTGCTTCATTTCACAACCTGCATTTTCTCCCTTCCCTGCTTCTTCAGAGGTGATTGAGCAGTGGGATGGTAAAGATCTTCCATTCATATGCTAGCATCAGTTGAGAGATACTCTTTTAATAGGAGAATGTGATCATGTTCCTGCCACTCAACAGTTTTACTTTCATCCTTCGCTCTTGAATCACCAGGAGGGAGGCTGAATTCCTGTGTTTGAAATAATGTAGTTCCCTTCCCTTCCATTGATTCAGAGTCTAAATTTAGTGTTTTAGTATTATAACCTTATTTTGAAAACAAGGTAGACTTCACTCATTTTTTGATGGCTCTAATTATCACCTCAGATTTCACCACAGACAAAAAGACGGAAATGGAAAATTAAATAAACAGTTAGAGACTAGAGTCTTAGATGTGATCCAGCATGATGAAGGCATAAAATTTAATCCAACCATTTCCCATTTGGATGTTAACTCTGCCTTACTAACTGATTTTGCTTTAGTGCCAACTAGGTTTTGGGCCTTGGGGAAATTACTTTCCTCTATAAATTTACCATTGTCAGGGGTTTTTCTATGTCACATTGTTTTCCTAAGTAACAGAAATCCTAGGAAAAGAAAAAAAGCTGATTTTCCTACTTCTACGGTAAGAACATTACTATTCCTATACTCCTCTTCTTGTCTCTAGTTCTCAACAGACTGATGAAATAACTATATGATGTATAATGAAAAACCTTCAGATTATTGATTCTTCCATTCCTTTGTCTATTATCGTGATGCTTTCCTTTCAATCTAAAGGCATTCAGAAAGTAGGAGGTAGAATGCAGCCTTTCTTGTTCTAATTTTGTTCTTAATTGAGGCAACAACAACCTAAATCTTCTACAAATACCCCAGTTATGTTTTACATATGAAATCCCAGCAGATTTTTGTCCTTCAGGATTTTCTTTCTAATTTTTATCAAATTCTGAAGATATGCTAAGAACTGTTTAAAGTACAATACTATTCCACTGGATAATTCCTCCGCTGCCATACATTTATTCCCATCTGTTCCAGAAAGCCTTCCCTTCCTGTGTGTAGAATTTTTTGGAGATAGAAAGTTCGACTCTGTGTGTGTGTGTGTGTGTCTTTGTTCTCTTCTATATATACCATGTATGTGTGTGTGTCTGTTTGTGTGTGTGTGTATACACAGACGCACAGACACACAGACACACACACAGACACAGACACAGACACACACACACACACACACACACATATATATATGTATGTTTGTGTGTGTGGAAGAAAAAGAGATAGTATTGTAAACATTTTATGCAAAACATTGCCATAAAATTTTAGAAAAATTCTGCCCTCAAAAAATGATAGTTGTCCTGTTCTGCTATGGAGCAACTGGGTAGTGCAGATAAACCTTAAATAAGGAGCTTCACTTAGTAAATTTTATATAAACTTTTGATGTTTCTAGTTATAAAGTTTTCATACTTCCATATAAAATTAATTGCATTTCCTAATAGATGGTTGATACTATATTGGATAAATGACATGTTATTCCAGGATCTAATAATTGTAAGGGCCAAAATAACTTTTTGCAGAGCCATGGTATAACAATACACCAGTTTTTTCACTATTGTCTTATGTTGGTTAACTTAGTGTTTTCTAGAATATTTGAAACAGAGCTGGCCATTTTCTATTTTGATAATATTCATATTCTCACAAATGTATCTCTTTGTTATTTTCAAGTAACCTCTACAATGGTATCAAGGCTACATGCACAGAAAATGATTCAGAGGATGTGCTTTGACATCCATGTGAGCATGGTACCAGTTCCCTATTTATTAAAACAGCTGAATTTTTTTTCAGGCTCTCATTGGCTGTAGGAAACAAATCAAAAGACAATAAAACCAAATCACTATATTTTTATCTTTGTATTGAATTTCTAACTCTGATCTTGAATTGATGGAACTTAATTCTTGAGCTATTTCAGAACACTCTGAACTATGACTTCTTCATGTTGCCTCTTGTTTAGAGCTATCCATTGGACTCTCTCTTCCACTGACATTAAGATGAAAGGTATCAAAAGGTAGCCTATGCTACCTTTTGTCACTTGCGGTAGGACATTATATTGCTGTCTTTTGAATAAACTGAAGGAGATTTCACAGATACAGAAAAATCTGCATTTGTGGTGTACTTGTAGAACTATAAATGGAGAAAGCACATGCTTTGTAAAGTACTATGGAGCGGTACATAAATAAGTGCTATTGCTTTGGCAACAGATTTAGTAGGAGTAGATTAGGTTAACTAGCTCAGCCTAAATGGATAATGACCGAGGAGAGAAGAATAGGGGGTAGGGGATAATGGCAAGGCCCTAAAATATGGGAAATTATACCAGCCATTTCTGGAAATATTAAAGGACAGTTAGACTATGTAAGAACTGAACTTGGGAAAAGTGTGGCCGAGATGCATCACAAACCTGTAATGAGACAGGGAAAGCTCTCTTTGAATAGCAGGCTTGACCTCATGCAGAAACAAAACAAAATGTAAGCCATTCAAGAGAGCTGAGATTTCATATTTGAGATGAAAAGTTTCATATTTGAAATTATAATGAAACTGGAACAATTTTTTAAAAAAAACTCCATAATTTTGAGCGGCCCTTTCAGACTGTGAGGCCCTAAGCTGTAGCTAGTTTAACTTGGACCTAAATCTGCCTCTAGATTCTAGAATAAGTCAGTTCTAGAACAAATCATTTAAGTACAAATTGCTAGCCTTATGTAATCATATTTTGGACCCATTATTTACAAACTTATCTCTTTTGAAACGTCTGTGCTAGGCAAGATGGAAAGGAATGGAGGAGTATCATGAACAGCAAGGGGGATCTGACACAAGGTTGATGGGTGCACAGTTGGAAGACCAAATCACTCTGGGGATAGAAGAACCATCTATATTGTTATTAACAGATAACATCAACTTGTGGCACATAATCAGATCTGATACTGGCAGGAACTAGATTAGGAAAGCACATTATGTAAGCATTAATTAATGACAGAGAAGCCAAGATTTCATTAACTCAGAATAATAGGAGGAAAAAGCCTAGAGTTTAAACTTATAGACTTATAAACTATAAACATAGATCATAGACTTATATAAACACTATTTCTTCATTGCACTGTGAGGATCGATGTCTCCTTCCATTTTTGTGCATGAAATAATCTTGTTGCCGTCAACATATATAGCATCAAAGTTCCATTTTTTTTCCAAGTCTTTTTCCATTAACCCAAAAGTAAAGTTTCTAGTTTTATCTTTATATTCACTTTAAGAATCTTTTGGATTAGAATATGAATTTACCCCAATATTTCTTTGTTATCACATGTCCACCATAAAAAAATCTCTTCTTTACATTTGCATTTCCAATATTCATTTGAAGTTCCTTTATACATTCTTGATAACTTATCTGGTATTAAATACCATCTATAAATAAGGGATTTTTAACATTTATATAGTAATAGTGCCAGAACCCCACTGCATTCCCAGGAAAGTCCCCTAATTTCAATGCAAGGACTTAATATTATTTGAAAATGGATTCCTGAAAAATTGTTAGTTAACAGGGGGAAGCCAAATATCATGTCTGTGCAATATGAGTATAGAAAAATTGGGTACTTGGTGCTGTATGGTATCTATGCCTGATCTATTCCAGGTCCATGACTATATGCAAGTAGAACTCTTGGTAAATCTAGGTTTTTACTTATGGGTAAGATTATTAAAGGAGGTTTAACTGAAATAGCTTACTAATTTTTGACCAGCTGATAGTCAAATCAGCCCAAGAGATTACTCCAAGCAGGTAAAGACTCTTGCAGTCAATTATCTATTCATATTAAGTTTATCTCCCTATTCCTTTCAGAAGCAGAGTTCACTCAAGCATTGAATTTACAAGAGAGGTCATCTGTTTACTGTGCTTCACTGTTCATGCAGTGGACTGATCCATAAATTACAATATAAATCCTTGAAAGGGAAAAAAGGCTTAATCTAAAAGACATGACTGCTTATCAACATAGTACTTTTTACTATTATTAAAATGACTAAACACTCTGATATTCTTTAAAGCTTAATATTAAAGATAAATCATTGCATGCCAGCTTTAAAGATTTAAGGATGTGGACATAAACAATTGGATCTGGGATATTTTTTCAAACTAAACACATTATTCTTTAAAATGCCTTAGATATCAATTATTACATTTATGAAATAAATAATTTCATAACTGTTCTGATCTCTAACAGGTCACATAGAGAACAAACATGGCTTCAGTCTTGCTCTTTATATTCGTAATATCATAAGCAACTCAAATGCAACAAACATATCTCCTGAAGATATCATTGAAGTTAGCAGAGATGGCCCTGAGTCCAAATACAATGATGGCTCGATGGCCCCAAAATTTTGTAGAGTTGTTTGCAAAAATGAGTCCAGCAAACGCATATTCATTCATACAATAAACACCATTGCAAAAACCAATCCCAACCACA
>JANHFN010006131.1:64423-74787 GCA_032468175.1 Toxicocalamus goodenoughensis | reverse complement strand
TAGCAGCCACAGCAACCCTCTTCTAAACATCCTAAAATAAAGAAGAGTTTGTTTGTTACCTGAGCTTGCCTGTCGTTATTCCCACGATCTAACAGTGTGTATTTGTGCTTTTCAAGAATTCCCATAAAATGCTTGCAAAATACATCCAGTTAGAAAATAAGTCTATATGATTCTGTGTGAGTTCAGCCTTTTCCTTCTAGGTAAATCAAAGAAGTTTCTTTCCATAACAAAGGAAGTTCTTTGTGTTTCTGAATCTCATTTGTTATGTTAATTAAAACTTCCAAATTTATTGGAGTGTCTTGCAGTATATCCCAGAAACACCATCAGATTCTGGAGTGTTATTCAATTTCATTTTTTGTTCATTGCCTCTTTAGTTTTGTTTTCAATGCAAGATTATTATTATGTGTGGATCCTGCTACTCTGTTTGCTTTGGGAAGCATAAGCTGCAACAAATTTTTATTTTTCTTATTTCTATTCAATATCACTTGGTGGTGCTTTGTAACAGTGAAAATCCCATTGTTAAGGACAGTTTTACAGCCACATAAACATAAACTTGGACCTCTTCTGGATATTTCATGTCCAAAAGTTTCCAGCTTTTCAAATCTTCATGCTCCAGATGCTGGATTATTTTCTGTCTTTAATTATGAGTTTTTGTGAACCTGAGGAGTTGCTATACTGAAAAAAACTATCATAGCTTTGTAGAATGAAAAAAATGTTCCTTGGTTAAGATATTTTTATGAGTATTCACAATCTCTGGGTGTTAGCGTGCTCAGAGTTTAGTTCTGGCTCCCTGTTAGGCACAAAAACCCATTTTTGGAAAATACTGATTCCTGGGTAGAGGAAGAGTAGGCAGTTGTGGTGTAGAAAGGACCAGAGTTTTCACATTGAACATCCAGAATACAATAGGTATATATTCACCTTCTCTAATAGAAAAAAAATCATTTAATGCAGACCAAATGACAGAAATGTACAAGCAGCCAAGAAAATAATATCTAAATATCCAAATGTACTTGATTCTTTGATTCCTAATAATCTAGTTATTCAGGGAAGCCTGTTTATAAAAAGAAATTCAAATCTACCTTTATTGAGATTAATTTTAAACACAACCAATACCATATGAATTTGCAGGGCAAATAGTGCTAGACTGGTTCATTTCCCCCATCATTTCCTTTCTCCATATTCACTTTTCCCCTGCTCTAATTGTCACTGGGCCAGCATCCCCTTTCTCTTTGTCTTCACTGCTGAGGTTATTGTCTTTGCATTCAAGGACAGTGAAACACTAATGCCCCACCAGTCTCTTTCCTAGTGATTCCCACATTTTCCATCTCCCTTTTTTTGGTTTTCCCCTCCTACCTCCCACCCTGAAATACCTGTGCATGGAAGATATATGTTCTGAGTTCATGCTTTGATCAAATGTCTATGGTCTGGAATAGATGGATCTGATGGAACATGAGCCTTTGGGTATGGGCAAGGACTGTCCAAACTTTCTGCTTCTCTGTGCATGGAATAGTTGGTTCACAGAACATTTTGCCCATCCGTAGGCCATGCCTAGTAGATTAATTTGCACTAGGAAATGCTGCCAAACTGTTTTGGCAGCATTTCTTTTAGCAATGATGGCTAATCTCTCCTGGTGGATGATTTTCAATGCTGGAAAATAGTACTCTTAATGTTATTGCATTTTAGTTTTTAATCTTTTTGGAGACATATTTCACATATATGATTGGAGGCTAGTATAACAACCTGCCTCCTGGAATTGTGACAAAAATTGGGCAGCTATGTGTCTGGGATGGTGTGAAGATTCTTGCCTTGAGCATAGGTTGGTTTAGATCAGGAGTGCCAAACTTGTGGCCTGCGGGCTGGATGCATCATGCACTGTCCACCCCCACCCCTGATTTAACAAAGGGGGAAAAAGTCGCAATATGTCATGTGATGACAATGTGATACCATGAGTTTGACATCCCTGGTTTAGATGATATCCAATGTCTCTTCTAATATTATGATTCTATGATCTATGAATTTAATAAATTAATACACCAACAATTCAGCTTTGCAAAGCTCACAGAAAGCATTAAGGGGAGATGAAGGAATAGTGGAAGATAGCTCTGTCTCTGTTGCTACAAGTCTTAGTCCTTGACTTACAACGACAATTGAGGCCTGAATTTTGGTCATGAGTAATTGTGGTTCTAAGTCAAGTAAGCATGTGACTGGACTGAGAATTTACAACCATTTTTACGATGGTTATTAAGAAAATCATGTCATAAGTCTGCATTCAGCTTATCCAGTGGGCATTTTTGTCAATGTATTTATTAGGTTTTTATCCCACCTTTATTACTTTATAATTAACTCAAGGAAGTGAACATACCTAATACTCCTTTCTCTTCCTATTTTTCTTACAACAGCCTGTGATGTATGTTGGACTGAGTGAGAGTGACTGGCCCAAAGTCACTAGCTGATTTTTCCTACTTAAGGTGGGACTAGAATTTAGTCTTTTGATTTCTGGACTAGCACCATTACCACTATACCAAACTTTTGCCAAAAAATGTCAAAATAACAAATAAATCACAAAATCATGTGACCACAAAATCCTGCAACCAGTTGTAAATGTGAGATGATTGCCTAGTTCCCAAAATGCAATTGACTGTGGGTGCAGCATGGCAGTTTTAACTTCAAGCATAGTCTATAAGTAACTTTTTTCAAATTTGTCATAACTTTGGCCGGTCATTAAGCAACTGGTCATAAGCCAAGGACTTATGATGTTCTAGCTGGACTGCATGCTTTCACATTTTTGATTTCTTTTTCTGTATCTTATTGTATGACATTATCTATTTTATGCTTTAAGATTGGTTCTCCTTTAGAAAATGGAGTTTAGCTTTAAACATTTGGGCTTTGGCTAAAAATCATCTATTCAAGAATACATTTAGACTCCAATAAAGAATAATATTTTTAACTCAGGGTTGAAATGAGGGGTCTGGATAATCTCTGAGCTTGACTGTTTTTTTTGCAGGCATTTTATTACCCAATAATAGTAGGTAACATCATCAGCACTAGTCTGGGTAATGAGTAATGGAACGTCTGGGTAAAGGGTACTCAAGTTAGGTAATGGAATATCTGCAAGAAGACAACTAAGCTCAGAGAGCACCAAAGACCCCTCATACTAGGCTAGGGGTGTCAAACTCAAGGCCCAGGGGCCGAATCCAGCCTACGGGGTGCTCAGATCTGGCCCGCGGGACCGCCCTGGAAACAGCAAAGGACCAGCCCACGGTGCCCCTGCCAGGGAAAATGGAACTCAGGAGCCCATTTTTTGCTGGCAGAACACTCGGCCCACCACAGGTGACCCCAACACTAGTGATGTTGAGCTGGCCACGCCCTCCTGCCCCCCAAGGGCAAACATAACTCTGATGCGTCCCTCAGTGAAATTGAGCTTGACACCTTTGATTTAGGCTATTTATTACTTCAGAAAGTATTCATTTTTGGTTACTTTTCTTTCTAATGACATTTACTAGATTTTTCCCATAAAGGAAAAGTAGAAAATGTATTTGTAGTGTTCACAGATTGCACGCCGATAGTATAGTTGCTGACTGTAAGTTTGCTTTGTAGCATGGCTGTTTTTTAATTTTACTCCAGCCCATTTAATCAGTTTGGATATTTTCATCACTTCCAGAAAGCAGATAAGTTTTCTGAGGCTAAATTCAATTGTTTTATTTCTGTTTTACTAGATGGACATTTTCTGATTATCTGTTAAAATGGGCATTTCTGTCCATGGAGAGATGGGCAGAGAGAAACCTTAGCAAATGCTTTCTTTGTATGCAAATTTTACAGTGATAAGTGAGACTGTTCATTTATGCCAACCCTTTTAAAATAAGTAGGAGGAATCTTTGAGTAGCCCCTGATCCTTTTATTAGCAGATCTTAAGAAAAACTATTGCAATTATCATATTTCTTATACTTATATTCTATTGCATCCAGTCCATTATTTTAATTTCAACAGTTGCCATTTCTTCAGTTCAATATGTATGCAAATGCAGATTTATCTTACACATGCTGATTTTGGATGTCTGTAAGATAGTTTCTTCCAGGAAGTAGTTGTGTGTTTGGTAGGAGCTAACAGGGAAGGCTTGCTCTGTATTTTAAAGCAAAGGAATGTCAATACCAGAAAATCAATAGCCCCCATCCTTGGAAGAAGAATGGTCTTTTTCCATGTTATTGTTCTGAGACTCATGAAGACCAGCTTTGCCAAAGGCTTTGGGCATGATGTGAATAGTTTAATGGTTATTGTTTGGGGATTGGGTGAGTTTTGCAACAACCTTTACGATGGGATTTGCTTTGCTTTCAATTTAGTTTCCTGGATTGGGGAATGTTGGCTGCTTGGAGTTGTTACTGGGGAGAATGCATATTAGCCCCCCTGCCCAAATAAGTAAGTAAATGTCTTGTTTTGAGTATAATAAAAGAACTGAACTGAACTGAACTCCTGCCAGTGTCACAGGTAATGACATTTAAATGCTTCAACTACAATGGCCCAAATCCACCCTGTTGCTGCTTTTGCTGATTCATGTCAAGTCTCTCTCCAATTGGATGAATGGATTTTTTTCCAAAGAAATCAGAGTGACTATTCTCACTCGCCACTATTGAATGGGGGCAGCAAATTGAGGTAGCAGTTTCATTTTGATTCTATTTTTACCTCAGGTAATTGCCTTTTCTTAATTTCAGCAATAATCTCTTGACATTTGGAATCCAGCTATTCCAAACCTTCCGTATTTAGATTTTTCAGTCTCAAAGCAGGTTTTCAAAAAAACCTCTTGACTTAATTATCAAGTGTTTCAAAAAAAATTTAGAGAGTCCTTCATAGCTATTGTTTTCCCCCCCCTCTCTGTTAGTCCTATACATTTTAAGGCTTCTTTCCTCATTTATGCCTGATTTT
This sequence comes from Toxicocalamus goodenoughensis, assembly GCA_032468175.1. NCBI lineage: Eukaryota > Metazoa > Chordata > Lepidosauria > Squamata > Elapidae > Toxicocalamus > Toxicocalamus goodenoughensis. The sequence continues at coordinate 69,870 of JANHFN010006131.1, read as the reverse complement.
AAACAACCAGGGGACACATGTGAGACATGTTAAACATCATATCAGTCTATAGTCAATCAAACCGAGCAGCAAATTAAATAGCTACTTCTAATTACTATTATAACAAGAGTTCCGTCTTTGACTATTTTTAATCTCACTTATTTAAGAAAAAGGGGGGAAAAAACTTTTGAAGTCAGACTCGATGAAAGCATTAGCAAAATAAATCGTCTGCATTTGGCTCAGCCTGGTTTGATATTTACTGGCCTGTCAATGAGTAGCTGGAGAAAGCAGACACATACATTCTTTGTTTACCAGGAATTATGATAATTATGAGATGACATCTCCTCCATGCTAAATCATTAAAGGAGGGTAGGAAATAGCAAAACAAGTGCTAATGAAGACAGCAATATGATGCCGGATAAATTAGCTGAAATACCTAAGAAAAACAAAGTTTTCCAACAATAGGAAGGGCCAAATGGGTATCTGTAATCCAAATACACCCTGGAAATAATTTTGTTTGTCCCTGTTTTACCCAGTGGCCTTGAAGAAAGGCATAATCATCCTCTGCCCATCAAACAGGCTAGGAATTCCACATTCAGAGGCCTGTGTGAAGCAACAAAGTCAGTTCTCTTCTCCAAAAGTTGGCACTTTGGGGAGGGGGAAGAAATCTCAAAATGCTTTAGGCCAGGCATTTGAATTGTGTTTTAATTTAAATATTAAATTGCAGATTATACCAAAGGCAGAACAGCTGAATGCATCTGAAAAATAACAGGGACTGGAAGTTATGACTTTTTCAGATGTCTAGTGGCATACTTTGTTCTGCTTGCATTGCCTCTCCCTATTTGGCCACTCTAACAAAGCTTGGAAATTGTGCAAGCCTTGCTGTTTTCGCGTGGATCAAGTTCATGATAGAGACTTGTAGATTCTCTTCCACTATGTGTCATCTGCCAATGGAAAAGCAGCCATCGATTGCTCACCCCTCATGCATCCTGGGGTGAGCATAGGTAGCAGCTGCCTGAATAGTTGGCTTAGCTATCTATCAAGTTTCCCCACTAACAAGTGACAGGTGCAGGGAAGGGACATAAGGGGAAGCCAGAAAGAGAGGGCTATTAACAGCCAACCTCATCTTAAACCAGTGCTGCAAAGGAATGATGCTACTGAAGTGAGTAGCCATGGCCACCAACTTAAAGAAGTAATTGATGTAGAAATTAAAGAAAGCAAGAAAGAAGTCAAGATGGCAAAGAACATGGCGTCCCGTCAACCTAACAAAAATAATACAAATATAGGTACATGTTACCTCTTGTCATGAAAAAAAATGCACTTGTTACACAGCTAAAAAAACTCAGCTGTCTTTCCTGAATGCAATTGATCTCCTGTACGGCAAAAAGCACTAAACCCATATTTAATAAATAGTTCTGGCCCTTTTGTGAAACAGCACTAAACCCATGTGACTAGGGACATAGGACTTGACAAGCATTTTAGAAAATGCTGGCTAGGTATCATGCAGGCAGATGCTCTGTGGAAACCATTTTCTCTTTTAGCCTAGGCCTAAATGGTCATGGATCCAAAAGACCAAGATAGCCATGACCATGAAATTTAATAATCATCCTGTGTTTTTTTTACCCAAATTGCAAGTGTGGCTTCGAATGCATGGTTGTAGGTGCCATCTTGACTTTGGCTGCACAGGCCATAGAGACCAGTGCCCAGGGACAGGAATAAATTTGCCGGAAGCAACCTAAAGTGTTCAGTAAAAGTTGACCAGATCTCAGTTGCTGTCTGTCATTAGCCCTTGGACAAAGAAGCACACTAGACACCATTCAGGTCAGAAATTATGTCAGAAGAAGAAGGAAAAGATGACTTTAAAGTTACAACTGGTAGAATGACCAGTTCTACCTTTGCTATGGCCTTGGGATAAGATGATGAGGACATATGATCAAGAGGACAGGAGAAGGAGACCATAGACTGATTTGCTCATCCTTAGTGGATTCATTTTTTAATGTTCTTTGGTGTTCTTTCATTGTCAACGCATAGGAGGTTTATCCACAAAGACAGGCATTTCTGTCGATTAGCCTTCCTCAATTTGATATGTTGAATCACAACTTTTAAAATCTTCAGCAAAACCAGGGTAGGGTAGCATTTGGGAATTATAGTCCAAGACATTGGAAGCAGTGGTGGTGTTCTACTGGTTCGGCCCAGTTCTGGCATACAGGTAGCGCCGAAGATCAGCTGGCAGAGAACCAGTTCACTCCGAGCCTCTCCGACACTCTGCAGTTGGGCCCACCCACCTGCTCCTAGGTCCTCTTTAACCTCTCAGCTGTTTTGCACGGCAGAGTAGATTGTTGTGCTAAACAGCTGAGAGGCGCAGTAGCTTAGTTTTTACTGTTTTGATGTGTGTGCACGATCACACAATTGCACTCCTGCAGCCATGCCCACTAAGCCACGCCCACAGCACTGGTGGACGTGAATCCTACCACTGATCGGAAGGGGTCTGATTGGGATTGCTGTAGACCAGGGGTGTCAAATTCAAGGCCTGTAGGCTGGATGCGGCCCATGATGTGGTCGGATCTGGCCTGCGGGGCTTCCCTGGTCTACCCAATGTGAAAAGGAAAGATCAAGCCAACATAGCTTTGGCCCAGTCTACCCAGTGCGAAGAGGAAACATGCCAGCAGTTTGGGTAGTGGTGCCAAACTGGCCACGCCGACCCAGTTAGCCATGTCCTCCCAATCCCCCGAGGTCAACCACAGTCCTGATGTGGCCCTCGATGGAATAGAGTTCCACATCTCTGCTGTAGACGCATGTTTCTTATAAAGCTTTAGGAAACATCAGAACTCTTGGGGCCTCATTAAATGCAAATAAGCTTGGCAGCAAAACAAGGTTTTTTGCAATCTCAAATGAATCACAGGTTTGATATCTGAAATTATGAAAATTTATTTCTATAAGTAAACAAGGAGGATTTTTAAAAAATCTCAAAATGCAATCCTATAAAATGGTTTTGCTGCATGAAGATTTTTGGAGCGGCAAGAATGAAACCCCCTGATTCTTTGTTAATTCACTTGGAATTCACAAGATCTTTAGGATGGACAGAGCAAAGGCCAGGATTAAACCCTTGTGGATTGGAGGTTCATGCCAGACAGAAGTGTTGTGCAGAGATTAAGCCTGATCCATGTCTGAGATAAAAACAGGAAAGAATCCACTCTAATCCTGGGCTCATGCCTATCCCCTTCCTGTGTTGAGGGTGAAGACGGAACAATGGAAGGAAGGCCCTGTGTAATTTGGAACCTTGTTTTACAAAGGTCCTAATGGCAAAATTCACTTGAGTTTCCAGAGTAAGAAAGGATTGTCTTAAATGCTCATTACCCCTCCTTCTCCCTCCCCCCCCCAATGGCCCCAGGACAGGAAGAGGTTGAAAGCCTGAATAGACGCGTGAATACTGCAGATATTTTAGAGACAGATTTGCTGTGCAATTTTTATGCTTTTTGCTATGGCCTGTTAGGTGGCTGTTGTTATGGCTCCTCTTTGGGGTGTGGGATTCATTGTTTCATATTATAAAATTGTATTCCATTGCATAACTGTTCCCCTTTGGTATGTAAACATAAAGGTCAATATAGCGTAATTTCAAATGAAGCATTACATCATGTGAAAAAACGTTAGAACAACAAAGCCAGTTAATCCACACATTGTTCTCTCCCTCCCTCCTTCCTGCTTTTCCTTTAGGCCCAAAGTTTTGGTAATTCTTAGTCTTCTTACAGTTCAGGCTCTCACAATATCTTATTCATAAGGGCCTTTATGGATGATACCAGGAAAGGTGGCTGTATCATTCATTATAAAGATACTGGAGGTTGTTTTGTCTTTCATTGTTTTTCTTCAAGTGTCATAAATTATTATTATTTTTTCCTCTAAGTTAAAATGAAGGGGGGGGGGTTGTCAAGCAGATGCAGATTGTTATACAAGGTCAAATTTAATCTCTTCTCTCTCTCTCTCATTCTCTTTCTCTCTTCACACACAATTCCCTCAGAGGGCATGAATGCCCCTAATAATAGAAATCTCTTCTTAAAATCTACAAGCTTGATGTGATGTCTAAAGCAGGAAACCTGGAGATTTGCAAAGCTAGGTTTCCCGCCTTTGGGCATCAGTGTTCAGGCACAGTCACTGCAGCTGGAAAAGCGGTATCAGTGATGGAAGCACAATTCCTATTAATTGTGCGTAGCAGAAGTTCTTTAATGTAAAGCCCTCCAGATAAACTGGGCCTGAAGCTCTCAGGATTTGCAGCCGGCGAGTCTTTTACCATTTTAACGTAATCCTAAACAGAAAGGTCTAAATCAGAGGTCTCCAAACTTGGCAAGTTTATGACTTGTGGACTTCAACCCCCAGAATTCTCCAGCCAGCTATGCTATCCACAAGTCTTAAAGTTGCCAAGTTTGGGAACCCCTGGTCTAAACTGTACTTATTTTAAAATTGTTCCTATCAGTAAGTGTCACATCTGGGCACTTTATATTCCAGAGTTTTTAAAAGACTGACACTAAGAGACATATTTTTTCAGCGACATTCATGTAAAATTGTGGATCTTTATTTCATTCCCCCTCTGAGAAAATGCACCGTTGTCAATGAAACAGTCACTGAGCATAGGTCCCCCCTTTTATTATTATTTTTATTTGTCTGTGAAGGTAAATTCTAGAGACGGATGGATTAATAAGCATACTGGAGCATATAAAAATGGGTGATTCAGTAGACTGTCTCGAAAACCATAATTAGAAAGTGGGCAGGCAGGCAAGCAAGCAAGCTGGCATACATTCACTATTGTGCGAAGTGAATAGTAAATGGTTGGGTGGCATTTTTTCCTTTTCCCCTCCAAAATGGAGTGTCATTGTTTAATCTATGAAGCCATCTCTCTATTCCATTGTGTGCCATCCATGGATATACACACATTTTCTTGCACTGCCAATATCATATTTGCATGTGAATCCTTTTATATATGTGTTGGTTTCCCAGTGGCTTGCAGATGGCACAGTGGAAAACAGGTGGTCCTTGCTATCTATGGATTTGGGGTTTTTTTTGCAGTAATTTTGTATATTTACAACTGATCACCAGAGACCAGACCTTGATACGTGTCTTAAGGGTATCTGCAGTTTTAGTTTTGGTTTTAATTACATTGAGAGTATGTAAAATGGGAGGTAGACTTTGGTGTTTGTCAGGGGTGGGCTCCAAAGGTTTTAGCAACGGGTTCTCTGTTGCTCGGTGGGTATGGCTATGGTGGGCATGTCCTAGTCGGCCTCCTGAACCACAGCAGGGGGGGATGTTTTGGCCCTGCCCAGGCTCGGGAGGTTGTCCTAGAACCTCCGGGAGGATGAAAATGGCCTCCCCAGGCTCCAGAGTCCCTCTAGAAGCCAGAAAAGGCCTGTTTCTAGGTTTCCCGAACTTTTGGGAAGCCCATTTTTCTCCTTCTCCAAGATTCCACATGCCCTGCATTT
>JANHFN010006131.1:19493-32392 GCA_032468175.1 Toxicocalamus goodenoughensis | reverse complement strand
CAAGAAAGAGCAAAAAAAAAAAACCAAAGAAACGCCCGTCGTTCAAATCACCCGCGTGAAGATTTCCACGCGAGTCGGAGTGGGAATCGGAGACTGCTATAAAACGATCCCAGATGTTTGGCTATTAAAACCACGCGGCGTTTCTTTGGTGGTGGTGGAGGAGGCTCCGCTTTTGCTCAGTTCGCTACTTTGCAGGACTTTTTTAAAGAGTGAAAGAGGTCGGCAACGTTGGAATCGAACGCGGCGGGGAGAAGCGTTGGATTGATCGACGCCCCCTTTTTCCCAGCGACGAGAGCCGTTCCTTTCCCCTGCTGCTTCGCGCTGCGAAACCGGATCGTAGATCCTTCCAAGAAACCTGCCCTCCCTCCCAGCGCTCTTTTTTCCCCCCTTAACACCAACCGGCACAAAAGGGGCCTGATCGCACCAAAAGAATTGGGAGGGGAGGGAGAAAGGAAAGAAAAAAGGAAGAATTTTTTTTTTTGGGGGGGGCATTTCTTGGGAGGGATTGTTCTCCATCCCCATGAACATACAAAGGTCAACCCCAATCACGATAGCGCGGTATGGAAGACCTCGGAATAAAACCCAAGATTTCGACGAGCTCTCGTCTATAAGACAGACTGAATCCAGCCAGAGTTTCAGCCCCAACCTTGGCTCGCCGAGCCCGCCAGAGACTCCGAACTTGTCGCATTGCGTTTCTTGCATCGGGAAATACTTATTGCTGGAGCCTCTGGAAGGAGACTACATTTTCCGGGCCTTGCATCTGCACACCGAGGAGGAGCTGGTTTGCAAGGTAACTTTAACCTGCCGCCTTTGCCTTCCTGCACGCCCAAAGCTCGCCGGCGCAGCGGGGCCTTTTCTCTGTCTAGCAAGTTTATTTTTAGAAGGGTACTCAATCAAAGGAGAGAGTGTATGTGTGGGTGTGCTTTGCCCGGGGAAGGGAGCCTCCCGTTTAGGCGCTGAGGGAAATTTAATTAAACAAATAAAAGCCTAGCATAATTAAACGGCTCTCGGCAACTTTGCAGACAATGGGCCACGTTTATAACGGTGGCCTGGAGCCAAAGCCCCGCGGGGGGAGGAAAGACTGGAAAAAAAGGGGGAGAGAGCTGGGTTTCAAATCGGAATTCCTTGGATGCAGCGCTTTCCTTTCCTTCCGATTTGTTTTGTTTTTAAACTTGCACCATGCATCATTCCTAATCTCAGGATACTTCTGGGGACGGTGGTGGAGAGGGATTTTATCATTCATATATATATACGTATGTATGTGTATATACATAGATATAGATATATATACATATATATTTGTTTTCTGAGGTTTTCGCGGGTATTTGTATGTGGATCTTCGGTTATTCGGGTTTCGTCGAAACGTCGCCTGGATACTTCCAGTTTTACGCGGGAGAAAACCCGAATAACCAAAGATCCATCTCTCTCTCTCTCTCTCTCTCCAAGTGAATAATTGCATGCTGGTAGCTTCGCCTTGCCTAAGGCTGCAAGTCTCCCGTGTACCGGTTTCTCTTCCCAAAAAAATCATCCGAAGGTTTTGAGTTTGCAGAGCTGATTTTTTTTCATCCGTTAGCCTGCCCGGCCTTTTTTTGTTGGTTTGTTTTTTTCTTTGTACAGTGGTGGGTTGTTTGCAAACACCGTTCCCCCCACCTTGGAGCAACCATTCAAAAAGCCTTACAGAATTGCATTTTTAAGATTAAACAATGTTGCTTACCCTTGTTGCGTTGCTGGCTCCCCATCCCCCTAGCCTCTTTAGTTTCATTGTGAACTGAGGGGGAGGGGGAGAGGAAACCCCCTCCTGCTTGTCTATGGGGAAACTAGCACCCATTCACCGAGGCCATTCTGTTTCCTTTGTTCCTAAAGTGCTGCGTACAGTATACTCTTCCTGGCTGCTTTAATGCACCAGTTTTCTATGCCATTCATCAGTTTAACAGATGGCAGCATAGAGAAAACGGTCATTTTTGTGTCTTTTCAATTTTAGGGTTTTCCCCCCCTCAAAACACACTGAAGGTTTTCTAAAAGAATAAATCAGTAAAGAGATCTTGTAATCCTGGGTTTCGCTGATGGCTGGAGGCAAACAAGAAGCCCATTAACATCCTAAAATAATTAAAGTAGCTTTGTACAGTCCTGCTGACTGGTGGATGATTTTTATTTAGACTGTTATGTGGTGGGAAGATTAAATTGCACTTTCTGGCTGCTTGTAAAGACTTGCTTTGCAGGGCAGTATATAAATGCATTCATTGGTCACTTGTGAATCATGGCTCCTGGATGTTAATGGAAATTTAGTTTTCAGTATTTTATACTGTTTATATTACACTGGGGATTTGATTTTGCTTGTTTATTGCAAGGTGCTGGAAAGGGCTATTCGTATCATTATTTAAAATGTGTTCATTGGCTTATTAAAGATGGAAATTAAAATATTAGCATCCTGCAGAAAGAGCAACTGATATCTCCAAATGAGATGCTTACATGTGAACATGCAAAGAGCTTGTATACTTACACTGGAAATGTTTAAGAAGTGGGTTTTTTTTGGGGGGGGGGCTTTCCCATAATGCCTCTTGCAACCAGGAAGAAATCTGCCTTGTAACAAACATGTAGATTTCCCCAAGAATTTAAATGCCAACATAGGAGATAGTTGAATTGCAGCACTTGCAAATTTCCAATAATAACTGCATTCACATAGCCCATCCTTGTTCCTTCTAAATACAATTTCTGTGTCATATGTGGCTCCTCAGATAATAATCTTAATTTTACAGGGCACCTCTTTGTGACTGTTACACTCCTTCTGTATGAACCCTGCTTTCCTTCTCAGACCTCAAAAGTAGTTAAGAATCAGGCATTCTGATCTAAATAATACAATTCAACTAAGAAAAAAAGCCTTTGAAAAGTCAGCCTGGAGAGACAGTATTGCATGACTGTTAAGGAAAATGCTGTTTAAAGCCTGCACCTTTTCCTGTGCTTGAAAATTGATCTGATTTTTCATGGAGACACAGTTATGAGTATAGTCAGTCATTCAGGGTTGAAGTGTACTGCACCAGCCCTACACATTAAATAATGGATATTTCATTCTGAGTAGACTTCATACAGCCTTAGCAAAATCTACTTGCACTTCCTCGGATAGAGCACTGGGACAGTGATTAATCTGTCCAAGTAAAAGATTTTCATTTTGTCATCCACTTTTCAAAGATCTAGAATGGGGGATACAGATGTGGTGAAACAGTTCATAGAATGCCAAAGTTTTTTTCTAGAGTATGATCAGACTGGTACGGATGGATGCTTTAATCATGTGCATGCTAACCTTGGAGCATGACCCACTTAATTAGGCAGAGTCTTATTTCTACATACATAGCAAGTGTTGTCCCATGTCAAAAGATGACAAAAATAGATTTTGACATGATAAGAAAAAACTCACCTCCTTAGTTCTTCACTTATAAGAAAGCTTACATTTTTTTGTTAGCAATATCAAAGTAAATGCCATTTAACCTTAAATTGGACAACCTGGTGTCTCATTCTTAATAATGATATTAACCTGTCTTTGAAACTTTCTGACCTTCATTCCTAAGGGAAACAAGTGCAGGGAATTTACCCATAATATTGGTCTTACCTACTTGTACTTGCAGTATACTTCATTATTTTCAATGAAGTGATTGCATTCTTTTGAATCTTCTACATGTCTCAAGCACTGGTTCATTCATGATTGGTGGATTGATGTAACTTTTTAGTGTTGGGAGTTTTGGAGCACTTTCATTCATAAGTCATAAAGGATATGCTTGCTCTTAAAGAAACACTTGCCTAGAAGTGTCAGAAATATGAACTCTTGATTAAAATTAACTGCAGTGGGGCCCAGTCCATTCTACAGGGCAATCTATGTATCCCTAGCATTTTCTAAAGAACTTATAGCACTTCTATTTGTTTCTTTTTAATTGAAGTGGTTTGAAAACACGGTTAGAAAGTTCCTGTCCTGCTTAACTATAGATCTTTTTGAACCCAGTGAGACTTCTCATATAAAACCTTTGTCCATAGTTAATGCAACCACATTTTACTGAATTAACCCCCAATCCTTAAGTGTTTGCACAAAATAATGAACCAGAAACTGGGCCCCTGTAGCTTGTGTTAACATAAGGAACTAGATTAAAATGTGGTTGTCATTTTCACATGATTTCACCCAAGGAATATGTATGATTGAATGCTGAGGTATACACAGAGATTATAATTTTGATTAAATCATAGTTGTAAATCAGTTTGAGTTCACAAACAGGCTAAAACCAAAACCATCCAAATTACAGCTTCCTTGGCATTTGTATGGAACACCATAAAACTTATGAGAGTCATGGATCAGCCTTAATGTCGGTATGACTGAAGGCCATCTGCTGGGAGACTAATGGACTTCCTTGTACAGTTGTTTTGGCCACCATGAGGACAGACTGCTGGATGAGATGGGCCAGAAGTCCAAATTGGGAGGGCACTGCTTACGTCCTTGTCCCAAATGTGCTTTTTCAAGAGGCCTCTGGACTTCCCAGTTTTTCTTTGAAGACGTTTCACTTCTCATCTAAGAAGCTTCTTCAGCTCTTTCTTCTTCAGAGCTAAAGAAACTTCTTGGATGAGAAGCGAAATGTCTTCAAAGAAAAAACAGGAAGTCCAGTGGCCTCTTGAAAAAAAGCACCTTTGGGACAACCATGACCTGGATGACTGAGAATCTCCCTAGATGTTTGCTTATGTCCTTAGTACCACATTGGGAAAGGGGAGGGGGGAGAAGTATCCTTTCCCCTTTATCTTGGAAAGCACAGCTAGATCAGTAAGAAGCCTTGGCAGGACTCTTCAGATTGATAATAAAAAAAACCCATTGGGACAATATGGATGCAGAAATCCTTTAGCCTTGTCTGTCTTGTCAGAAAGTGGACCCAATATACTAATTACTGATCTGTAGCTCTTAAATAGTTTTTGCCCACAGTCTGAAAGGAAAAAATAACCTCCCTGTTTCTTTCCACCACCCATCAGGGAAGAAAAGTGGACCGTTTCATGCAGGAATCCACTGAGTTTATTGGCAGAGCTGTGCTGGCAGGCCTTATGTAGTGGATGGCACAGGCCTTTCCAGTAAAAACAGGGGAGCCCTGCTTATTTTGCAAATGCTGTTCTAGAATTTCATTTAAATTTTGGGAGGAAGCACAAGACTTACAGGCTGGTAAACTTCCTTTTAATGTAGGGCAGCAACCTTTGTATCTCAAATAGAAAATTAAATCAGATGCTGGGCCATCAGGGATTTTTAATTCTCCCCCTCATTTAGAGAGCTTTCTTTTTCTAAAAAAAAAAAAAAATCTTCCCCCTTTTTGTTTTTATTGGGAGAAAAATACATCCCTTCCCTTCGCCAGCTGAAACCTTTTATATTTTAACCAGCAAACTTTGGGAGCTGGAAGGGAGGAGAAGACAAGTTTCATTATGGAAAATACCTGCTCAGGGCTTTAAGCGTTTAAGTAAAAATGTCTCTTACAGTTAACTTTTTTTGTCAGCCTTGTCACCCTGTAGATGTATTGGGATCGCTGCTTCCAGAATCCCCTAAATCTCTGTTGGATGGGGAAATTTTGAGGTTTATTTTCTCAGCCTACTGGGCAATGACCGATTTACACAAGCTATTTCTTAGTCTTGGGTTGACCAGTGCTAACTCTGTAGGTTTACAACAGAGCATTGAGGGGTGTTCTCTTTTTTTTGGGGGGGGGGAGGTGATTGGCCTCTCTTTTGGTAACCCTTTTCTTTTACTGCGCACTCAAACTTCTAGGTGTTCGATATCGGCTGCTACCACGAATTACTGGCGCCATGTTTTTGCCTGCCTCCTCACGACAACATCAACCAAATTACCGAAGTCATTCTGGGAGAGACGAAAGCCTACGTGTTCTTTGAGCGGAGCTATGGGGACATGCATTCCTTTGTTCGTACCTGCAAGAAGCTGAAGGAGGAAGAGGCAGCCAAGCTGTTCTATCAGATAGCCTCCGCTGTAGCACACTGTCACGATGGCGGGCTGGTCCTGAGGGATCTCAAGCTGCGGAAATTCATTTTCAAGGATGAAGAAAGGTGAGGAAAGATAGCTCTTCCCCCACTGCTCCCTCTCCCCACTCCCCTCGGGGAAGGCATTGCTGTGGTTTGCCATTTCAGAACGCTTCTTTTCTGACTGCTGTTCCTGATATCTTCCTCAGTTAAACTTGTACTTGGGTAGAAAAAGAAGATGTTAGTGGAGTTTGAGGGAAGCCGATAGCTCATCTTCGCTTTCTTGAAAAGTCTGGGCTTGAGGAGAAGCCACCACTTAGCTTGTGGCCTCCCAGGTGTTTATTTGGTTCCAAGATGAATGCCCTTCCAGATGTTCAAGGCAGATTACACAGGCTGAGAGGAAATGGTTATCCCAAAAGTTACTCCATGAGTTTCCATGGCTGGGGGTGAGCTTCAACTTAGGTCTCTTCACCATCAGACCCATATCAGATCGAGGGCCGTGGTGGCGCAGTGGTTAGAATGCAGTATGGCAGGCTAATTCTGCCGGCTGCCAGCAGTTCGATTCTCACCAGCTCATGGTCGACTCAGCCTTCCATCCTTCTGAGAGCTAACTGTAAACCTCTCAGAAAGGACTATAAAGCCCTGTGTATATAAGTCTACATGCTATTGCTATATCTTGGCCGCTGTACCTGAACTACAACTCCCAACAGGGTTGTTGGGGTGTGTCAGGGGTATCAAACTGGATTTCTTCAAGGGTCGGATTAGCATTGTAGTTCTCTGCAGGCCGGCAGGGGTGGGGTGGGGAGATGGGACGGATGCCTCCTGCAGCATCCTACTGGCCAAAATGGGGCTGCCCATTTTGGCTGCCAGAGGCACTGTGGGCCGGTCCTTTGCTATTTCCAGACCAGTCCTAGGAGTCAGATTTAAGCACCCTGCGAGCCAGATGCAGCCCACAGGCCTTGAGTTTGACATCCTTGAGGTATGTAGTTCAATAATCTTTGGAGAACCATATCCCACGCTGAGTAATCTACAAAAAAAAAAAATGAAATTTTCCCATGAGATGAATTTTTGGATTGTAGTTTCATAACAAGTTGCTTTCTACAGAGCTATTAATATTGCTGTTGCCCATGAGTTGTTTCAGCTGCTTTTTTGACCTTCCCCCTTCCAATGGGTTCACTGGGAAGAGCGTTTCATGAGGTTGTATTCTTGAGCCCATCCTCTTGTGACAGCTTAAATCTAGAAGCACAAATTCTTTTCTCCCCCCCCCCCAAAAAAAACCAAAAAACACCTTTATGCCCTTAGTCTTAAACTCTAGATTATGCTACAAGTTTTGTATATACATTTTCATCATTTCTAAATTGGTGGCAATGTCTGTTGCAATGAAAACAGAGTGTGGGTTATTTTAAAGAGGAATGGTTGGATCATGTCCAGAGTTTTCAGAGACTACAGTTGATTCATCATCAGATTTACAAAATACCTATTGGGAACATTGTGAAGGTGCAAATCACTCTGATTGTTTCTTAGTTTTTTTTTAAAAAAGTTGCCTAATCAGAATTGCCAGCATGTTAACTTTTTAACTGCTTTTCTAAAAGAACTAAATAATATTAATAAAACAGATGAGATATTTTTACAACAACATTTGACTTGTATTTCAATGTTGGTGTGGTATCCTGCCTTGTGTCCTTAAAGATGCCAATCTAGAAAGTTGATCTTCTGTTTCACTCTGCATCCGTTGCAAGAACCTGGCATTGGTAGGTCACCAACAGGGATATGTAGAGGTTGCCAATTTGGAAACAGCCCATTCGAGTCTTCCTCTGGACTGTGCTTTAATTTCATTTGACTTCTTGGCCTATGTGTTCTGGAGGAATTTGTGGCTTCCAAACGTAAATTATCTAGTCTGCTTCCTGTTTAGAGGATTTGCTTCCAGTGTTCTCTACTCGCAGAATGACACTTCTGGGGGGCAGAAGTTTCAGCATGAAGAGAGAGTGGAATGTCCTATCGTTCTCCGGGATTGATACACATCCCTAAGCACTAGGCTGCCCCCTTCATTGCTTATTGGAGGTGATGCTTTTTGAAAAAGAGCATCTGACATAGTTCAAAGCTGTCACTTAAGTGGGGTGACAGACAACACACATGCTACAAAATGATTTGTTTAGTTTTAGCTTTTACCCTGCACACACAATTTTACAGGGTGATTTAGACTTTGGATTCAGAACTTTTGTAGGGAACGCAGTTGGATTTTGCAGTGTTAAAGCTGTGATTCAGAAGAAACGTTTTACAATGCACAAGAATATGAAAGGAGCACCTGGTGTTGACTCACTAAAGCAGCTTCATCTGTTCTTAGGATGACGCTATGGTAGCACAATCCTGCAGAGCAGCATAATCTTGGAAATGGACACGGTTGCTTTAATGAGTCTCCATGTAGGTGCTTTCTTTGTGTTCCCACACATTTCAGAACATTTCTTCAGAACTGAATCTGAAGCATTGTACAGAATTAGAACATAGGAGGAAAAAATGGTAAATACTTTCTTGTTGTGAAACAAAGTCAAGTTGCATAGGTAAAACAAAAATGTATTGGTTTGTCACATAAATCTGTTGGGGTTGACGAGTTTACATGGCATTTCTATCAGTTCATTTTGATCATAGAAATTCTTTAAAAATCTGGTAATGTTTCATAAACCTATAGAAAGTACTATCTGAGAGGGCTGATTTGTGCAAGCCTCTATCTACAACACCCTGTTAATATTAGTTATTTACCAGTACTATAGTGGCAATAGATCTCCCTTTCAGCTTCACATTGAATGTACGTTCTTAGTAATTACTAAAAGTTGTGGGCGAATGGTTGCTTGTAAGAGTTCCAGACTTCAGCATTGCATTCATTCTTTCTGGAAAGTCATACGTGTTTAGAATCGGTATACAATGGTTGCTTGATTAAGATGTGTAGAATATGGAATGCATTTCTTTGCCTGCTGAGAAGGAACTTCTAATTCATACTGCGGTCTTCTTCTAAGGTGTATAGTGAACGCAGAGGATGACTAATAAAACACACCAGTTCAATCTGTGTTCCATGTGTTCTCTCCATGAGGAACACAGACCTACAATTAGGAACCTTTTGCATCCAGGGAGGTTTCTATTCTCTTTTAAACCCAAAACTTTCAGATTCCTATATTATGTATGTTTGTATAAAATAAGGCGGTAATTCCTTGTATAAAACCCCATTCTTGTTCCATAAATTGCACTTCCATTTCCTAGCGTTCTTGTACGCTCCTTGCCTTTTCCTGATTAACTTCCCTTGTGCACATGAGTCCTGCTTATTTCATGTTTGAGAATATATATTCAAAATAATTGTATATTTTGAGATGTGGTCTTTGTTCAGAAGTTCCATGTAGCTATGTATTCCCAAGTATATTCTTTGTTCTGAACTGGTGTCTTGCTTTGATGTATTCTTGGTTGTAATATAATGTTCTGGTGCTCAACCTCATCTTGCTGGAGATTAATGGGCAGCCATTACTACATGAATTGTGTTGCTCTATGCTTGGTATTTTACAACCTTGACATATGTGGGCATGAGAGGGGAGGAAGGCCTTGGATCCTGCTGAATAAGATCAACTATTATATCTGAATTAGTGTTTAAAGAATGCTGACTTGAACTGTTACCTTTTGTGTGGCACAATGTGATCTAGTGTATTTTTTATATGTATATTTTATGTTCTTTCCATTAATAGATTTAGGAGATTTACTGGCAGTTGATATCTTTTTCCTTTTTTTTTTTACTGAATTGTTGAGTATGTTACATTTATCATAGTGCCCAAATACAAAAGACTGATCTCTTCTCACTTTCATTTAATTGATTATTCTGATCAATGTTTCTTATAGTCAAGCTATTAGCATTGCCTGAAATAACTAAGACTATGTTTTGAAATTAAAATAATATGTTCAGCTTTTGTGTTATCACTTTTTTCCTGTTGCAATCAATTTGTCCTGCCAGTAAATTATATTCAGCGAGTACTTTTAAAAAGTCTTCAATTAAATTCAAATGTTGGCTGTCATAATATTTAATGCTTAGAATTCATACTTGTTAATCAGTTTTGCTAGTAACATTTTAAAAAGGATTCTATTATTTTAGAAGCTTTTTGCATTCTAGGTGGCCATTTTTTAACAGTGGGAAATATCTCTGGATTGGGAAGGCAGTAACATTTTCTCATTATGTTAAGCGTTAGGAACAATACAAGAATTTTAATGTGTAGATATACAGTTTATCAAGATGGATGGATGGAAGATAGATGGTAGGTAGATAGATAGATTAGACAGACAGACAGACAGACAGACAGACAGACAGACAGACAGACAGATAGATAGATAGATAGGATTCCATATGCAGATAGAATATAGATCCCCAAATCAGATGGATTTCTCATGATTATCTGGTTAAGACATCAGGCTAGAAAAGGTAGGCCATAAGTTCTAGTCCCACTTTAGGCATGAAAGCCAGGTAGGTGACTTTGGGTCACTTCTCTCTCAGCCCAACTCACCTCACTTTACTGGATTATTGTTGTGGGGAAAATAGGAAGAAGAAGGAGGACTATGTAAATTTGCCAGCTTGGGTTATGTATATAGTAATAAAGGTGGGATAAAAATCTTAACTAAATAAACATAGGGAAGTCACTTCAATGAGTTGGATTCAAGACTTCACTAGAGGGCTCAAACAAAGTATAACCTTACCCGTTGTTCTGAAGGTAGCATTAGTTCATTCTAAGCTTTGGTTTTGCAAATTCAGAGAAAGGAAATTATCTCCAAAATAGGATGCAAGTTCTAGCATTCCCTACTTCTTGCCAAGGTTTGTCTTAAAGCATTGGATTTTTGTTCTTCACCTGTTAATATGTGCTATGACAGTCCACTGAACTTCAGTTACTTAGCTCTAAGAGTGCTTTCAGGAAGAACAAATCCATATGCTAACTTCCTCGAAAACAAACCCAAGGAACCCAGTCTTCTAGGAATTACAAGTGACACAATAAGGGTATTTTAAGATATATATTAACGCTGATTTGCGTGAAAACAGTCAGTAGAACAATGCATTAATCTTTGTAATAATATGCAATCGTGGAAAACGGTGTGGTCTCACGTTAATCATCCTCTGTGCAATCAGATGAACAACACTGGTTTTATTTCCATTTTTGCAACTGAGGAACTGAATCTGACAGTTCCTTGCTGAAGGCCACACAGGAAATTGGCGAAGCAGCCTCTGAGAGCAGATTTCCCAGATGTTTCTGCCACAAGCAGAAGTAATCCTAGGTACGCTCATCCAGTGATGGCAATAGCACTTTATATACCACTTCACAGTTTTTTACAGCTCTTTTAAGCGGTTTACAAAGTCAGCCTATTGCCCCCCAACAGTGTGGATTCTCATTTTACCAACCTCGGAAGGATGGAAGGCTGAGTCAACCTTGAGCCGGTCAGGATCAAACTGCTGGCAATCAGCAGAGCCAGCCTGCAATATTGCATTCTAAGCACTGTGCCAACACGGCTCAATGATAGGGCTCACCATTTACTGAAGATAACCTTCCCAATTATTAGATGGCAATTCAGATTTTCAGAGGTTCAGCCCACCAGCGGTTGCTTTAAAAATATATTCAATGAAGAGAGAAGGCTGGGCTGGAGCCATGCCATCTAAAAGACTGATTTCTTAAAAAAATATGTATATACTTTTTAAAAATATTTTAATTTTTTTTTCTTTTTGCTATTCCCACTATGTATAAAGCCAAAGCTAGTAGGGCCTGCTTTATGTACTTCTCCATGTATGTCTTTTCTCTTAATGGCATTTAGCTTGTGGTTTGCATCATTCTTCTGGCAGCAATTCCCCGTGGCTAGCTAAACTGAAATGGTGGATGAAGAAGGGGGAAAAAAGAGAGCCAACAACAAATGGTGCAGCAATTGCCCCATAAGCTCTGCTATATTTGCACAGATTTGGCTTCTCTCAGATCTTCTGTTTAACCTAACAGGGATCAGCAGAGCCCTCATGTGGTTTGTGGGTTTGGCTGACTCACTAAAAACAGACACCAGGGAAGCCCTTGTTGTGAATTGCGCTCTCAGGCATGGGTAGGATGGTAACTTTATGCTGGCAGCACAGTTGGAATTTGAACAGGTATGCTCTTGGTAGGACTGCTGTGATGGGACTTGTCTGTTCATTAAAGGCTGGCCAAACTATATGGTGGGTGTATAGCCATGCCGGCCAAACTATGGTGGGTCTAGCCATGCCATGGAACATAGAATTATTCTAGAAACCAAATGGACCTCCTTTCTCCAACTCTAGCAGTTTCCCTTTGACTTTTTCCCTTTGGCAAGTTGGCCCTTCCCCAAACAAAACAGCCGCCCAACATTTTTGTCGCTGCAAAGATGCTTTTTCAAAAGGCAAGTGGGCATTTTGTTTTTTCTTGAAGACATTTCTCATCTCGTCCAAGAAGCTTCTTCATTTCTGTATCATGTAATGTTTCAGAACCGAAGAAGCTTCTTGGATGAGAAGCGAAATGTCTTCAAGGAAAAACAAAGAAAGTCCAGTTGCCATCGTTAAGAGAATCTACTGTAATCAACAGGAAGAAACTTTGTAAACATACAATTGGTTGAGGCACAGAGCCAAGCAATGTAGCTATACACTTGTCTTGGTTCATTTTGAACATTTAATAACATTTAAGAAGGTAGAGGAATGCATTTGAAACTTATATAAATCAATCTGCATCATTTTTAGGAGATTGGTTTTACAGTGAGACAGATAGCAATAATTGTGCGGTATTCCTAATTCTACTTCCCATCACCCTTTTCTAGAACCTTTCATTTCTCTATCAGTAGATTTTTGTGGTTTCCTCCCCCCCCCTCTTTTCTTTTGCTTGGTGTAATATGCATGCTGGGTCCATATCAGGGTTCCT
>JANHFN010006131.1:0-16863 GCA_032468175.1 Toxicocalamus goodenoughensis | reverse complement strand
GTGACCCTGAGGACACAGATAAACCACCAAGTGGCCTCAAAGACTCTCTAAAAAGGATGCAAATGACCAGCTGTCCACAAGGGATATAAATCCTTCCATTCCCCACCTTCAAGTCAGAACTGAAGAAGATTCTTGGATGGGAAGTAAAACATCTTCAAAGAAAATCAAGAAAGTCCATTGCCTCTTGAAGAAGCACCTTCGGGCCAACTATGACCTGGATGACTGAGAATCTCCATAGGCAGAATTCACTTTTGCTCAAAAGTTGCCAACTTTGACAACTTTTAAGACTGGTGGACGTTAACACCCAGAATTCTGGGAGTTGATGTCCACAAGCCTTAAAATAGATCCTATAAAGGATTTCATCATTAATACAACCTGAATCTTGGTTTACGCTGGGGATCGTGGCAGCAGTGAATATGGGGAATTAGTTTTCTTCTCACCAGTTTAACTATGTGAAATAGCTTGCAATTTTTTCTCTGTGTTTACAGTCCAGGGGCTTAGACGTCCTGATCCATGCCATCAGTATGCACAACCAGGCTGATTGTCCCAGGGCCTTCTAATTTATGGCCAGTCCCTTGCAAAATTATAAACATACATCGAATCAGTGACCTGTTTCCACATGATTCATTTTCATAGAAACTTTCTATTCCCTGTTATGGTCCTTGTATTACAGGTAGTCCTTTACTTACAACAATTCATTTAGTGACCTTTCGAAGTTGCAACAACACTGAAAAAAGTGACTTACGATTGTTTTTCACACTTACGACGTTACAGCATCCTCATGGTCACCTGATCAAAAGTCAGACCCTTGGCAACAGGCTCATATTTATGGCAATTGCAGTGTCTCGAGATCATGTGATTCCTTTTTATAACCTGACAAGCAAAATCAATGATTCACTTAACAACTGTGTAACTAACATAACAACTGCAGTGATAACAACTGTGGCAAGAAAGCTTGTAAAATGGGTCAAAATTCACTTAATGTCTGACTTAGCAACAATAATTTAGGGCTCGATTGTGATCATAACTTAAGGATTACCTGTATTTCTCCCATGATCTAAGTTGAAATCTGTATGTGTATCAATTGAAATGGAAACATAGGAAATTCTGCTATGTCTACTTGAAACTATTATGTTAAAATATCACTGAGATGTAATAAATCAAATAAGTCACACATATTCTAACTGATGGTGCTATCACATCCTGTTTCTGAGGTACTTTTTTGTTCTCCTTTTTTGTTGTTCACGTAGGCAGAGCCTGTCAAATATTTTGTCACCCATCAATCTTCACCCTTGCAGGTACTTCCCTGTAAACAACATGAAGTCCTTCTCACAGAAATTTCCTGCAAGTCAGAAATTCTTCAAAATCCCCTGATTTTTCTGAGAAGAGACTCACTCTCTATCTATCTCTATCTCTCTATCTATCTACCTACCTACTAACAACTGTCTGTCTGTCTGTCTATCTATCTATCTATCTATCTATCTATCTAATCTAATCTAATCTAATCTAATCTAATCTAATCTAATCTAAAAGCCCTGGTGGAAAATACCTTAAACTGTGGGCTAATGGTCCATCAGAAATAACTGGAGTTCATACTGCAAGTAGCTGAAGTGATCATGTTTCCTTCTGTTGCTGGAGAGCCATGTCTGAATGCACTCAAGTAATGAATGTGGCATTGATAAGAATAGTATTGTTTTTCATGGGCTTCCCTGCCAGTTTCTATGGGGATGAAGACGCATTTCCCGTTTGAGTGCTATTTGCTGCCCTCTGATTGCACTTTTGTGGTTTCATTCACCAGTAATGGGAAAGCATTCATAGACAGAATCGCTTCCCCTTTTTAAAAAGCAATGATTCAGGCTTGATTGTTTTCTTAAGCATTACACTAATGCAGGGTTCTATCAGTGATCTGATAAATGCATAATGCTGTCTTTCTAAGTGTCTGCTGCATCTCCACTTTCTGAATTGAAATGATATGCTATAATTATGCTGGCCTTGGGAAGAAGCGTTGCATTATATAGTAAGTTTTATAAGGTCGGTCTAATCTCACGGTGAAAGCCCACATTTATCAAATCTTAATGCCGTCATTCCCACAGCTAGAGTTGGAAGAGGGAGACACAAGCAGTTGCTGGAAGTCGAGTTACAGAATTTGTGGTGCCGGTAACTAGCTGCTTGAAGACTTGAAAGGTCGTGTCATCTCAGCTTATACTGTAGGCTTTGACAATTACCGGCAATGGCAGCTGTACGTTTTAACTGTATAACTGTTGATGGCATTTGTCTAATCTGGAAGTTCAGCACAGCTTCTCCCAATTCTTTGCACGTCGTACACCAGGGGTGTTAAACTCGATTTCATTGAGGGCCGCATCAGGGTTGTGTTTGACCTCAGAGGGGCTGGGTTGGGTGTGGCCAGGGTGAATATGGCCAGCTCAACGTCACTTGGGTGGGGGGTGCCTGTGGTAGCCTGAGCGCCCTGCCAGTGAAAACGGGCTCCCGAACTCTTTCTTTTTGGCGTCCTGCAACCCTCTGCCAGTGAAAATGGAGGCATCGCAGGACAATCCTTCGCTGTTTCCAGGGTGGCCCCATGGGCCAGATTTAAGAACCCCGCAGGCCGGATCCGGCCCCCAAGCCTTGAGTTTGACACCCCCCGCCATACATCATTTGGAGAAACAAAAAAGTGAGATTGCATTTCTTGACAAAGGGCTGCAGGGATGGGAGATCTACTGGGAAAATTCAGTCCCCTTTGGCCAGACTTAGAAAGTTGAAAATGCCTCCTGGGGGGGAAAAATAATGCTAAGGAAAAGGCATGGATGCAGTTGCCAGGAATTGATCTTGTATAGGAGGGTGTCTTCATTTTTTCAGGTGAGTAGTGCCCCTTGGCATAAGCATTGGACATGGGGAGAGACAGGGACCAATCTATTTTCCTGGCTTTTGGAGAAGAACCTTATTCTTTGCCTGTTTTTTTTTCTTCAGATTTGGATAAAGATTACCTTGCTGTATACCAGTTACGGGAAGGTCAAACAAACCAGCCCTCTGGATTGTTGGCTATTAGTTCTGACTGCATGGTGTACCTTATAGCAGGGCTCTCCAACTTTGGCAATTTTAAGATTTGTGGACGTCCACAAGTCTTAAAATTGCTAAGATTGGAGACCCCCTGCCTTATAGCAACAATTGTCCTCAATGCAAAACTTGCTTGAGGAAGGTCTCTTTTCTGGAAACTTGTTTGTTATTATTTTTATAATGGATGAGAAGTGTGCATGTGTGTAGAGGAGAGGGAGGGAGGTAGAACGAGAATGTACGTGTGTAACACAGATGTTGATCCTTGTTGTATTTGCTTTGGTCTCATCCATTCAGCGGTATGAAAACATGGCTACTGCTCCTTTGCTTGATCCTGTCAGCGATTACAGTAAAACAAGTGGATTAATGCCAGCTGTTGTTCAGTGGTCTAATTTTAAACAATCTGCTCTCTTCTGAATGCAGGTCCTTGATTCTTAAATACAGCAGAGGACTGCATTGTGTCCGTCTGTTCCCCCATTGCCGCCCCTTTTTATTTTGCTGGTACAAATCCAGTGCAAGGATACAGTAGTAGCTATTGCAGTGTGCATTGTTGAAAGAGGCAGCAATGTAACAAAGGAGAGCCACCCTTTCCTTCGTCAACCTCACAGTAATGTTTGGCATCAGATATCTGGGATGAGAGGGAAGAGCTGAGAAAAATAAAGAGGGAGAGAGGGAGCGATGTTTCAGCCTGGTTTTATCTTGAGGAACAAAATTGGAAGAATGTAGAGGCCTGGGGAAATTCTTTTTAAAGGTAACCAAGGCTAGAACAACAAGGGAGAAAATAACTAAACAGCATGTTTCTACCATTCTTTCTAGTCCTTTTACCAGTGGGCGCCCTAGGAAATATCTGAATCTTGTTCTGGGTATAATTGCCTATCACTCTTGTGTGTTTTTATGTCTCCTTCCTCTATTCTGTGTGTATTGTGAAGAGCAGGGTAAGCTGTGTACAGGTTGTCCTCAGCCTACGGCCACGACTGAGCCCAGAATTTCTGTTGCTAAGTGAAACGTTTGCTCAGTGAGTTTTACCCCGTTTTACGACTTTTCTTGCCCCAGTTGTTAGGTGAATCACCGCAGTTGGTAAGTTAGTAACACGGTTGTTACTAATCGAAACCGGTTTCCCCATTGACTTTGCTTGTCAGAAGGTCTCAAAGAGTGACCCTTGGACACGGCAACCATCATAAATATGCCAAGCACCTGCATTTTGATCATAGCAGTGGCCTAGAGGTGGAGCTCTCGTGTCACAATCAAGAGGCTGTGAGTTTGATCCTAGATTGAGGCCGATATTTCTCTCTCTGGGCACACTGAGAATATATCTGCTGAATAAAATTCTGCATTGGTGACAGGAATGGCATCCGGCCAGTAAAATTCAGGTGCCCAGACTCCACCCCAGAAGGGATTATGGCATCATTAAAAGAGGATTTTGATCATATGGCCATGGGGATGCTACAATGGTTGTAAGAGTGAAAAACAGTCACAAGTCACTTTTTCAGTGAAGTAACTTTGACCAGTCACTAAACGAACTGTTTGTTGTAAATCGAGGACTACTGTATAATCTGTGCTAGAACTAGGAGGAATAAAGATTAATTAGAATGAAGCTATCAATCACTACCTATCTCATTATTTTTTCCTGGAAAGTTTTTCTCTGTAGCCCCAAGATGGATCTGATGGATCTGACTCACTTTTAGTTTTTGTTGATTTTTTCCCACCATGCAAAATTTGGTCCTTTTGTGATCAATTTTTGGAGAGTACCCATCTTTGATGGACCAGTAGGGATTCTAAGCCCCTTTGTATGATTTCTTTCTGACAGTCCATTCAGGGTGGAGGGGAAGGGAATGTGCTGTGGTTTCTGGTTTTGTTTCATGCAATAAAAATTCATTGTTAGTGACAGTATTAAAGGTTAATCGGTATTTAATGAAAGGGACACGTTTAAGCAATCCAGAAGCTGCCATTGGAAAAATAGATTTATAATAAATCTCTGCATGTTTAATGTGATACGTGACTTAATTTAAGCGAATGAGTTTAAGCGGGTTATCCAGCTTTTGTGTACCTTTTAGGGATATTTTATTTTCTCAGGGCTAATAGGACTGGTTATATTCCCAAAGAACTGATCTTCACGATTGAGATCAGCTGTAATAAAAGTTGGTTTGATTTAGTGCAGTGGTACAGTTTTTGCAGATACTGAGCTCATACACTTGGATTTTATGAGACTATCATTCACAGGGACTAAGAGCTGTTTACTGATTTCTCAAGCATGGGGAAAGCTCTAACTCAGTTATAAAGCACATGCTTTGCTTGCAAAAATTGCCAGATGTTATGCTTGACATCTCAAAGTTAGCTTACGTGTGACCCAGCAGAGTGACTGACATCTACTATTGACAGTATTAAGTAAATGGAATAACCCTGGCCTGTATGATTTGACTGAAAAATCTGACTGCACTCTCTTTCTTTATATACTGTATATATGCTTAGAGATGTACATCTCTACCTTTAAATTAAAATGTAAGCCAAGTTTTTAACCATATGCGGGTGGTGAGTCAAATTAGTTTCAGGGAAGGATCCAGTTCATGTGGGCGCTTGGTGTAGGCAGTCAGTCTTCCTTGTGCATTTATCTGAATGAATAATTCAAGGTGGAACTTCAGGCTATGCTATAGAGATGGCCTAGATTTGCAAGTTTCCCATCTATTTTTGGAAACAGCTGGCCAGAGTTCCTAAATAAGATGGGGGCAGCCATATAATTTTTCTAAATAAATGCCTAAGAATAATGGAAATCAAACATACACCGCATTTTGTATGACACACCTTAATGGAGTATTAAATGCACAAAATGATAAGCATGAACGAGATTTATAGAGACAATATGGAAGACAGGTTCAGATGAAAAGACACTCATAGAATAGAAGCTACGGGTGTTACCATTTATAGAAAATAACCTGGTCAGATTGCTACTTGATATGCCCTCTGCTTCTGGATCTAACCCAGAACATCTCCCGATACCCATGCTTTTTCCAGAATGGGGATGCTCTTCAGAGTTTATAGCAACTGCTCATTTGTTTATTTTCTGGGTAAAACAGGAGGATGGGGAAAACCCAATGGGTATCGATATGCACCCCAGCCTGAGTGAATAGTCTTGCCTTTTCTTTGATACCATATATGATTCGTTGTCACTGAGTCTACTCTTTGATTTGTTGTTCCTTGCTCTGCAGGTCTAGAGTGAAACTGGAGAGCCTTGAAGATGCTTACATATTGCGAGGAAATGACGACTCCCTTTCTGACAAGCATGGATGTCCAGCCTATGTGAGCCCAGAAATCCTGAACACCAACGGCAGCTACTCCGGCAAAGCAGCGGACGTGTGGAGTCTAGGGGTCATGCTGTATACAATGCTAGTGGGACGCTATCCGTTTCATGACATTGAACCCAGTTCTCTCTTCAGCAAAATCCGCCGTGGGCAGTTCAGCATTCCAGAGACTTTGTCCCCCAAGGCGAAATGCCTTATACGTAGCATCCTGCGCCGAGAGCCCACAGAGAGGCTGACTTCGCAGGAAATTCTGGACCACCCTTGGTTTTCCACAGATTTTAATGTGTCTAATTCAGGATACGGTGCTAAGGAAGTAACAGATCAGCTGGTGCCTGATGTTAACATGGAAGAGGATTCAGATCCATTTTTTAACTAAGCATCAGGACTGGTAATGGGTAATGCATGGTCCAGAAAGGACAACGTGAAGGGAGACCTTTCTGAAAACGCAGAATCATATCTCTCTATCATCCTGGCATGATAGCAACAAAAAAAAAACAACCCGGACCTATTTGGAGGAAGCTTTTGTTTTGATTTTTTTTTAAGGCTGGAGAAGGAGCATCAAGAACCAATGTAGCCCATGAATGGTTAAACAGGAGGAATTGTTGCTATCAGGTTAGACCGACATCGAAAAACAAAAAAGGAGGAGGCAGCAGCACGGAGCAGCTGTAGCTTCTCGTCTTTATGGAGCCAAGGACACTGCACACCCAACGTTTCTGATGCAGCCACTGCTACACCACTCCTGATTCCATTTCATTCAAACACTTACGATTCCCAGTGGACAGGAACTCTTGCATTTTGGCATCGCACTGTTAGATAATTTTAATTTCAGTCATTATTCAGGGAAGGTACAATTAGCCTATTATTTTGTTCCTTTGTTTCCTGTTTTCAGATTCAGATGTTTGCCAGTGGGCTTCATCTTCAGGAGGGTGAGTGGGAAGTGCACAAAGGAAAATATGAGAAGCAAATGCTAAACAAGGTTTTGGAACATGTCTCCGAATTCCTAGTTTTAAATTGACAGATATAAGTTAACCTTTTTTGGGAGGGCAGGGGAGTAATGATGTTTGGAATGTTTTTATTTCTTTGGAGGGGAAAAATTCTCTCCTAATTAGTTGTATTCAGATGTTCCCATCAGAACCTTCAGAAGTCTCTTTGATCTAGTGAGGGCAAGTTTGATGATGGAGCAGTCCCTCTCCACTTGCCACTTGAAGGGATACTCCTAGAAAATTATACAAGAAACTATATAGTAAAATAAATCCGTAGCCGATTACTCTCCCCACCTTCTATCGATAGGAGTGTCCACTGGATCAAAGAGCTTTCTTTAAGCGGAGCAGATGCGGTTGAATACAAAAGCTGTTGGTTTTGGTGGGGCTTGTTTTTGGGTTAGAGCTTTTATTGCAGGGAGCCAGAAATCGGACTTTCTCACCATGCTAGCAAAAGACTCTAGAATTGTTTTCTTTGATTATTCAAAGACTGTTGAAATACTGGCTTTTCACCTTGACCCACTGCATATCAAGTTGACCAGGTTGGGGCCAGAAGGATCTCCTTTGGATTATTCAAAGAAGGAAACACATTTGATCTTAGAACCAGCTAAGTCTCTACATGACCTGAATATGAACAGAAGGTGGATCTTTCAGAAGCAAGAAGCATATATGCCACCTACCCCTGCCCCAAATATCTTGGTAAGGCAGTGGCTTAGGTTCTTTTGCTTTCATTTTTGACTTACAAACAAGGATGCTCTTTTATTTTTCTGTTTATTCACCTGTCAATAAGCTGAACATTGCTGGGACACAAACCTATCTCCTGAAAGCTACATTGTAATATGCACCTTTTTTATTGTCAAGATTTTATTTATTGATGAATCTGTCACAGTTGTGATGAATTTAAGCCAGTACTTCAATTACGGGTTGACTTGGGGTGACATGTTACATGCTGTAGTTAACAAACTTGTATTTCTCTTCAGGTATTCCTGTCCCTAACTGACATATTTTAAACCCGCCCACCCCTCCTTCCCTCCTGCAATTCCACCCCTTTGTTAAAGCTTTCATGTTGATTTAGACTGGCAAATGATTTTTATTAACTGCTTTTTATATTGCTATATGACATTGGAAGAAACAGCGGAAAACCAACACATCTTTTTTTTTTTTTGGCATAGCTATTTGTGTTTCCAGTACCTCAGCTGTTCTGATGTTACTGCCTGTATGCGTTTTTGTGAAGTGGTCCTGTTTTTTGGATAGGTACATGTGGACTCTGTAGTTTGTAAATGTTACTTGAATTTTGTGCTTAATTATAGTCTGTGGCATGTGCGTACAGCTACTTGGCATTTGACGTATGAATGCTCTTCGCCTGCCCTGTGGGAAGGTTTTGATCCCACTCCCCGAGATGATGGTTCAGAGTTCCTTATCAAGAGACAAATCTGCAGCTAACCGGCCTTGCTTCTATTTTGGTATCTGAGAATATAAAAGAGTAATGTTTTTACACTCTGAAGATGGTGCTGTGTTGAGGGACTTCTTCTGGTTTTTTTTTTAAGCATTTATTTTATAAACTTGTAGGAAGAAAGATTGGTGATGTGCATGGTGGGATTTTACTGCCTCTGGTGCTTTGTCTTGTATTTGGTTTTATGTTTTTGTCCTAATCTCTTCAATAAACAAAATTGTGCATATTTAACTAAACATAACTTGTGATGGCTTTTTTCCCTCTCCCCCTTCCAATCCTACACCAACCATGGCTAATTTCAGGAAAACATTGCTTGTTGCCTATTTTTAGGATAAATATTTATTAAATTCATATGCAGCCCATCGTACTATTAAGTGACTCTGGGTGGCTCACAACATCATAAAATAACATCAAACAATTAGAATGTTAAAAGCATTAAAAACATGGAGCATTAAAAGTTAAAACATTAAAACATTAAGATTTACAACAATGGATTTAAAAGAGACCAGTATGTAAATAGGATAGAATGGGGGAATCATCCTCTAATTTGCTAACCACCTCCAGAATGAGACTCATCCCATTTTTGTTTGAAATTCTGTCTCATTGGATAACTTTATTACCTAAGCAAGATTCTTTCAGCCTAAAACGGCTGTCAAACTCCTGGTCCGCGGGCTGAATGCATCACGCACTGGCCTCGCTCATGCCCGGTTTAGGGAAGGAAAAAAGTCCCAATATGTCACGTGACGATGCCATGACGCAAGTTTGACACCCCTGGTCTAGAAGTATCACCCAAGGAACTAATCAATGGTTAGATAGGTGTGGATGACCATAATGGGACAACTCACCATAGCCAACTCATCGCGACCAACTTGCCACAGCTAACTTGTGATAGCCAACTCGCCACGGCCAATTGACTGCAGAACAACTCGCATGACCAACTCGCCGCTGAACAATTTTAATTATTTAAAATGCAAAAATTATTACAATTTTTGTCATTCACATTTTGTCCCTCCTTTGTCATCCTTTTATTATATTCCACCATTTCTTCAATATTGGTGTAACTCTTGTTCCACAGCAAATTTTCCTATGGCGAGTTGTCCTAGACCAGTGGTGGCTAACGGAGTGCCGAAACGGGAGCAAGTGCTAGAAACCAGAAGAGCAGCTCCCTGATGTGCATGCACAGGAGCGCTGGAAACCAAAAGCTTAGCTTCCTGGCACGTACATGTGCGCTGGCCACCTGGTCTTCCAGTTTCTAACATGCATGTGTGCACGAAGACCAGCTGGCCAGCATGCGCTTGCGCTCCAGGGAACTACTCTTCCGGTTTCCGGTACTTCCATGTGCACGAAGACCAGCTGGCTGGTGCACATGCGCACACTGGAACCTAGAAGAGCAATGGGCAACAGCTGGCATGCCCGGAGAGATGGCTCTGCATGCCACTTCTTGCATGTGTGGCATAGGTTCACCATCATGGTCCTAGACCCATGGATGACAGTCCCATACATTATATTTGTCTGTATTATGTTACATTAAAGTCAGAGTTTTCCTTCCATATAAAACTGTCAGCCTTAAGTAAATAGCCTCTCATGGGATATAAGTGTGTGACTGAAAGATGCCATTAGTAGTAGTCCTCTGTATCATGTCAATATAGTTCTTGAATACTCAAGCAAAAAGGTAACAATATTAAACCATTCACATGATGGGGAAATTCTTGGAAAATACAAGAGACATTTGTTCCTTGGAAGGCCAGGATCAATCCCTGAGTTAAAGGGATTGATGGCTCTGCTCCATGTAACTTAAATCTATCTGTAAGCTTGAGTTAGGCAATGTGTTCAGCCTGTGGCTCATTAAGCAATTTTCTGCCCTGCTTGAAGGATCTCAATTGCTATGGCCAATCCTGCTGCGATACCACTAGCAAGAGTAAAGTCAATATTATCGGACCTATATTTAGTGTTAAGGGGCTTAGGGAGAATAGGGAGAAAAACCAGGATTTCAAAGAGGCTTAAGATGCCCATTTTGCAGTTTTAATGGGAAATGGCTGTTCTTCTTTGGAGAAGGACTTAAGTTTAAAGGTGTTTAAATTTACAGTCCTTTCATTCTACAAGTTCATAGCATTAGTTTAACTCTTTCATGACACCACCACCCCACAATGCAAAAATAGGCTTTAAAAAGTTGGCTTTACCTCTCCTGGGCTGCAACTGAAGTATCTGGGGTGCACCAAACCTGTGGGACACCCTGCCTATAAACTTCAAAATCCATGTAGTCCTTAAGTCACACTTGAATAATACAATGGATGTACTGGGTATTTCTACACAAAACAAATGTTTCATGAGATTAAAACCTGCTTCAGGATGCGGTCATCTCCTCCCCCCCCCAACCCGGAAGGTCACATGACCACATTTTGGGTTCTTGGCACCTGGTCCCTATTGATGACCATTTGCAGAATCCCATAGTCATGTGACTCTGATTTACAATTTTTTTACCATTTTTCAGCTGAAACGCCTCATAGTGAACAAAATAGGTTTACTCAATGACCACGGTGTTTGCTTTAATGACTGCAATATTTGCTTTCTGACCTCTTCATGTAAGAACTTCTGCAAAACAAAAAAAAAGGAAAATCAGGTGGTTCACATGATGATCCACATTATGACCATCACAATGTATGACAATAATTGGCAGGTTCTATTATGGCCATAGGTCAAGGACTGCCTGCAGCTATTTTTCTCCAATATTTTCTCTGGAGGAGCTTTTGACTCAATTGTTGCCAAATATTTCTCCTAAAGAATAGCAGCTTAAAAATTCACTAATATTCAAACCTGGAGAGGAATTTTAAAATGAAACCAGGATTTCAGCTACTTTCCAATTAAACTCCCTACCATAAGTATTTATCGAATTTATATAGCTGCCTGTCTCGCAAACAAGTGGTGCTGGGTGCTGTACAAGTTTGCTTTTTTTAAAAAAAAAAAGATGCTGCCTCCTTTCTGTTTTTTGAAGAGCAGCTTAGGTGAGAGTATTTGAATTTCCTTCCCATTCCCAGTTTGAAGAGAATGAGAGATTATTTGTGCCTCCTTGTTTTCCAACATTTCTTTAGTCCACCTACTTCTTTGGAGCCTCTCTGAGTAGCTTCTGTTTTGTTTGGGTGGAAATAGTTCAGAGTATTCATGTTTCTTCTCCACTGCCAATAATTATATAAAAATGCGGCTGACTAATAACTGTTCATTTGCAGGGAACTGCATTAAACATTTGAGGCCTATTTTATGCTGGAATGAAGACAGCCTTTTGCCTGAAGGAGCCAATTTCTTAATAGGAGACATATTGTAAAAACCTTCTTTTCCACGTAGGCTGAATATACCTATTTTGACACATGAAGGAGATTCAGGTTCCCATATATTAAAAATAATACAGAATAACCAAAAATAATAATTGGGGGGAAAAAGTGAAGAAGTTCAAATATAATTGCTTCAGCAAAGTAGGCATTCTCTAACATAGACCTACATGAGGATTGGGTACAGGTGGTCCACAAGTGAGCCCCAAGTTTCCATTGCTAAACGAGACAGTTAAGGGATTTTTGTCCCATTTTACAACCTGTCTTGATAGTTGTTAAGTTAGTAACATGGCTGTTAAGTGATTCTGGCTTCCCCATTGGCTTTGCTTGTCAGAAGGTCACAAAAGGTGATCACATGACCCCAAGACACTACAACCGTCATAAATACATGTCGGTTGCCAAGCGTCTGAATTTTGATCATGTAACCACGGGGATGCTGCAAAAGTCATACGTGTGAAAAATGGTCATAAGTAACTTTTTTTCAGTGTCGTTGTCACTTCAAATAATCATTAAACAAATGCTTGTAAGTGGAGAACTACCTGTATTTACAATTTGCCTCTTTCTGGAAAACTGGTTTTTGTACCCAACAGATTTCCTGTTTATCAACACATAAACTTTTATGTATGTTGTAATGTACCATACAAATGTTTGCAGAGGTGGGGAGTGTTTACAGAGTTGAAGTTAATTTGACTGAATCTCTGAATCAAAATTATTCATTTTATTCAGAGGTGGTATTCCAGCTGGTTCAGACCAGTTCTGGCGTACCAGTAGCGGAAATTTTGAGTAGTTCGGAGAACCAGCAAATACCACCTCTGGCTGGGCCAGCCCACCCACTCCCACCATTACCTCTCCTATATTCCCTTGTTTTTTCTAGCTCAGCTGATTTGCACGGCAGAGCAGAATGCCGCGCCTCAGCTGAGCTAAAAAACAGCTCAGCTCACCAGCGTTGATTCAGAGGGCGGTCCTTGAGGCCTCCACGTTCACGTGAACCAGTAGGAAAAAAAATGGAAACCCACCACTGATTTTATTGGTTGAATACTTATACAAATGTAGAAATACCTTTATCTAAACAAAACAATTTTTTCATTTTGAAGTAACATTTTGAATAGGATGAGGGATTATTTGCACATCCATAATGTATAGGATGCATACAGTACATATGTGTGTATGTATATACAAACAAAAATATCCAAGAAGTTTGTAGCGTAATTGCACAATTGATACTCCGATAGTGCTCAGCAAATCTTCTGATTCCTCAGGATCTTGTCAAAAACGTGTGCATGAATCAGCCTTAAGCCTTAATTATAACTAACGCATATAAAACTACAGAAATGAGATATGTCAGTTGCAGGCAGATGTTCTGGTTGTGGAACCACAATCTAGGAATGCTTTAGGACAAGTGACTAAATACATTGCAAACATTACATTTAAATTTTAATTAAATTCAAACCAGCTCTGATATTCATTGCTGGTTGGATTTTGCTCTTTTCACCAATATGGCAAAATCGGCATTGCACCGCTGCGCTGCTCAGACAGTTTGATATCCTGAAACAAAGGAGTGATTTTGTTTTTTAAAAAAATAAGGTTATTTCCCATTCTATTACACGTAGTCCTTGACTTACAACCATTTGTTTAGCAACTGTTCAAAGTTGTAACAGCACTGGAAAAAGTGACTTAGGATCGTCCCTCGCTTTTAGGATCATACCAGCATCCCCATGTGATCAAAATTCAGGTGCTTGGCAACCAATATGTATTTGTAAGAGTTGCAGCATCCTTGGGGCCACGGGATCTCCATTTACAAATTTCCCAGCTGACTTCCAACAACTAAGGTCAATGGGGAAACCCAGATTCATTTAATGATGGTGTGATTCACTTAACAATGGCAGTGATTCAATTAACTGTGGAGAAAAGGTCATAAAATTGGGTGCAACTCCACTGCTTTGCTTAACAATAGAAATTCTGCTCCCAATTGTGGTTGTAAGTTGAGGATTGCCTGTACTGTCATCTTTCCCAGTCAATTAACTTTCAGTTGGAAAGTCCAGTAGAAACAATCATATTTTTGGATCACAGAGTTGACTGTGGAAATATAACTCTAGAGAAAAGCTGGTCTCATATTATATTGAAAGTATGGGGGGGGAAAATCCCTAAACCTATATAAACAAAAGCTCCACAACTGGGAAAAGCAATAAATTGTACTTTTCAGAGTGTCATTTGCTATTTAAATGTTTCAGGATCCCATTTAAACATATTTGATCACCCAGTCCTAATGGTAAATGATCAGATAAGCTATTTACTTAATTGTTTATTTGCCCTAGTTCTGATATGTGTGGGTTACAATACTCTAATAAATGTTTCTTTGAGTGTATGGTTTATTTTGAGCACTGTGGTTTACTCTTTTTCCATCAGTATGTCATCTCTGAGCCTGGGAATAACTATATTCCCACAAGCCATCTGTTATTAGGAGATTTGGTTGTGCTTTACAACATTCTTGCTGGTGGACATTGCTACATATAGCTTTATGATCCAATGTCCAAGCAAAAATGTTGTATTTACATTTAAGCATATTTAATACTATGGTGTATATAAGGCATACCATATATATTTAATAAATCAATTTAATAGATAAATAAATAAATAGATAAATAAATATTTAATAAATCAATTTAATAGATAAATAAATAAAAATGTGATTGGAAAACTAATAACTCATAGAATATGTTTGATGCTTGATCTTCCATTTGATTTCATTTTTTTAATGCAAACTGGAAATTCCAAATTATGTTGTTGTTACTCACAGTTTTGCTATCCACCATCACTTGGGGCAAACAAACTCATTACATACATCTGAAAGGAAGCTGATCTTGAAAAGAAGAAGAAACCACAGCGTGGACAAGACCTATAGATGACATCAGACTGTCAACAGGCTGCTGAAAAATATGGATGGCTTTGTTTAAAACAAGTTGCATACTTGATAAATTTAACTCTTTTGTAGCAGGGCATTTTACTTTCGTTTCTCAACCTAATTATCTTCACCCACTCATCTCTATTCGGTTTTCTTCTTTCTTGGCTTTAATCTGCATTGCTGCTGCCCCTTCTTCTCACCCCATTTCTAGCCTGTTTTTTTCTTAGAAGTTGAACAGGAATATATGTCCCTACTTGTTTCTGTATGTCAGAAAGAGAATGGTTGGTACTAGCAGAGGGGCATCAATTAATCTTACAAATAATCTATAGGCAATTTGCTTTGTGTGTTTACTTACTACTTCAAGATAGCAGTGTTGCAATACATTTCTCCTCTTATACATAATTCTGCCTAACATGAGCATTTTTACCAAAGATTTTCCCTAGCATTCATTTTAACTTTTTTATTATCACCTTTATTATCAGAGTACAACATGTGTACAATGAGATTGGCTGAGCCTCCCTTTGTGCACCTCCCCGCCAACACAACTCACAGTGAAGACAGAAGTCCCTCACCCAGTTCCAACCTTATTACACTATGTGACCTTGTTGCACAACACACTGGCCCTGCAAGTCTATCATACTATGTTGGTCATTATTTTCCATTCAGATGTCTGGCAGCCCACAGGTAGAAACTGTTCTTCAGCCTATTGGTGCAGCTGGCTATGCTTCTATATCTTCTACCCGATGGTAGGAGAGTGAGTTAACATAACAACATCTCTGCTGGATCAAGTCCACACCACCTCTTACCTTGCATTTTCTGTCATGCAATAGCCAACTAAAATGTTCAGAAGACTTGCAACTGTTTACATCATTCTTGCATTCTGGATCCTCAGAAGTTGGCTTTTAAAGTATTCTGTCTGTGATCGAGGATGTAGTAAAACCATCCATCAGGCCTCGTGGCAATTGACAAGCATGATAAGTGGTAATTGACAATTACCTGGTGGTAATTGGCTCCTGAATTTCTTCAGTTCTCTTTTAAACCTTTCTTACCTAACAGCCTTTCCAGTTCTTGTGGCAACAGATTCAATAGTTTATTTATGTCTTTTGCATTTGGCTTGGGGGAGAGTTCTTATTTTGCCCACCCAGATCATGCCAATCTGACTCTATCAAAGATGATCCAATAGGGGTTTTTTGGGGGGGAAGAGAATAAGTTTTCTAGACAAGGAAGTGATTTTTGAAATGCCTTTTCAGAGCTGGGCCTTTTACAGGACACCACAAGCTATCAGACAATTCAGGAGCATTTATATTGGTGTCTCTGGAAGGAAAACAGCATAGTCTGCCTCCAGAAGAATACATTTTCTACATTTCTACTACAGAGAACTCCAAGCGGAATTTCACCCTAGATTTATAGAAGGCTGTTCCTTACCAGTCAACAGTTTGTTTACTAATTACCCCAAACTACAGAGGTGGGTATTCAGCAGGTTCTGACCAGTTCTGGAGAACCAGTAGTGGAAATTTTGAGCAGTTCGGAGAACCGGTAAATACCAGCTCTGACTGGAGATTTTACAGTCTCTTTCCACGCCCACCAAGCCATGCCCACCAAGCCACGCCCATAGAACCAGTAGTAAAAAAAAAATTGAATTCCACCACTGCTACAGACTAAACTTATTGACAACTTAAAATTAGGAAAGAAACCTGAAGATAGAAGGATGTACCTTGTCACTCCAAGTCAAGCATATTTCTTTTCCATAGCCTTTCTCATGGCATTTTACAGACAAAGTTAAGTGATTTAGTCACGACTATTTAAACATAATAATAATAATAATAATAATAATAATAATAATAATAATAATAATAAT
>JANHFN010006128.1:47168-59518 GCA_032468175.1 Toxicocalamus goodenoughensis | reverse complement strand
AGGCTGGAATACCCCTGATCTACTACCGATAGAATATCAGCCGATAGAAGTTCCAATAAGGCAGAGTCACAAGCTGCTTCTATCGGCCGGTAGAAGCGACCTCGGGGCGAGTACCCATGTGCATTTCCTTCACGAGGCCATTTCTATCAGCCAATGGAAGCTCCCCACAGGCAGAGTCACCAGCTGCTTCTATCGGCCAGTAGAAGCAGCCTCGGGGAGAGCGCTTGTGCGCATTCTCTTCACCACGAGGCCATTGCTATTGGCTGGTAGAAGCGGCTGGTGACTCTGCCTTTGGGGAGCTTCCATCGGCCGATATAAACGGCCTCTTGGTGAGGTGAGCACGCATTAATTGTCTTTGAATCTACCAGCAGGGCAGGAGAGAAAGCATACACGTATCTGTGTCTGGGTAAAAATTGTGAGACTGCGACGGAGGGAATGGGAGAAAAGGCCTTAGCCCAAATGTGTTCTTGTTTTGTTTTCCTGCCCATTCTCTGATCAATCTCTCCAGGGCAGCTTTTGGCCTAAAATCGCCAGGGTCTTCCTCAACTAAAGGAGAGGGGAGATCTCCAAAGACCATCCCTAACCTCCGCCATTTGAGAGGACTGAACTCATTGCTTCACAAAGTTAGGCCTACAAGTTTTTCAAAAGTTCTTCTGAATGCCTCGGATGGCCAATGAAATCCAGAAATCTCTCGTGATTGAACTCAATAAATAAAAAAAAGAACCTGCACCTCATCACCTTGTCACCTCGTCCCTGATTTTACGGCTCCTCTCTCATCCCAGATTATGCCAAAATAAGGGATTCCAAGGCTGGCGTTGGTTAATTGGTTAATGACGGGCACTCGTTCAGGCGCTCAGAGAGAGAGAGAAAAGGAGGCGTTGCTGAAGTTCTCAGACTCCCCACAACTGTTAGCAGCACCACCTGTGAGCTGTGGCAGGATTGCCTCGGATCATGTGCAGAGTGCCTTTGTTGTTCAACTCCCCCCCCCACGACCCAAGATTCATACCAAAATTAGGCCTTTCCAACCAGCCCCTGCAAATATTTGGCTCTCACCAGAGCAAGGACGGTTTAGCTTCTCCTCGGCCCTTCTTCGCTCACCCCCCTTCCCCACTGCATTCCCACGAGGACCGCTCCTACATCTCCTTTCAGGAGCCCGCCTGATCTCCCTTCTAAGGGTAGCCGAGGTCTGCTGCCTCCTCTTCCCTCCCCGGTGGCCCCCCCAATCCCCAAACCAGCGGCGACAGCAGGTAAAGGGAGGTCGGCTGCCCTGGGACTTTGGCAGAGTGCCCGGAAAAGGTCTGACCTGGGGAGGGGAGAGTGGCAGTGGGAGCCCCGCAAATGCTGAGACCTTCCCTCGCCCTCGCCAGAAGGGCTTGGCTGACTTGGTGCAGGGACAAGGGCTAGCAGGGATGGTCTTTGTGTGTGTGCGAGAGAGAGAGAGAGGGAGAGAGAGAGAAACTCAGCTTGCTTCCCTTCTGCTAAGAAAAGTTTGCAGCCGCTCTCCCACACGCACTCCTCACCACAAAGCCGTTTCTATTGGCCGATGGAAGCGTCTGGTGACTCTGCCTTTTGGGAGCTAACAACGGCTGATAGAAACGGCCTCAAGGAGAGTGCGCGTGGGGCACTTCTCTCAGGAGCGCCCTGCCGGCAGCCACGCCTCACCCCAAAACGGCTGGTGACTCTGCCTTTAGGAAGCTTCCATCAGCTGATAGAAGCAGCTTCGTGGCAAGGGGAGTGCACATGGGTGCTCACCCCGAGGCCGCTTCTACTGACCGAAAGAAGAGGCTGTTGACTCTCCCTTTGGGAAGCTTCCAGTGGCGGCCTCATGGAGAAGTGAGTGCGAATGGGGCACTCTAGGTGGAGGTGTGCGTGGGGGAAGAAATTAAGTCACCCCCGAAAAGATGTCCTAGCTATTTTTTCGGGGCTCAAAACAAAATGAGACCCGGCCTTATTTTATGAGAAACACAGTATTAAGCAGTGGGAAAGCCCAGGGGTGGAATTCAACCGGTGTTATTACCGGTTCACTATGTTTTGTGCACGCATGCGTGCTTCGCGCACCTCTGACACACACTTTGGACGTGTGTAAAAAAACCATCAGCTGTGCCACCCGGACAGCTGAAATACTTTGGGCACGAGTGTACAGCCTTTTTTCCTGCTTTTTCAACCTCAGCTGTGCTGCGCAAAGCAGCTGAGGTTGAAAAAGCAGGAAATAAAGAACAGGTAAGAGCCCAGGCGGGTGGGTGGGTCAAACAGCAGCAAACACAGAACCGTTTCGGTGTCTGCTGCTCTTCAGAGCTACTGGTTCTTTAGAACCGGGCAGAACCGGTAGCATCCCATCCCTGGGAAAGCTGTATGGAAGTCTCCTAAGCCAGATATTACTTCCTCCAATCTTGTCCAATAGAACTGTCCTTCTTAAAAATCCATTATCCACTTGCACGATACGCTCAAGTATGTGAGTTTGTGTGTGCTCATCATTACTTACATGTTTTTACTTATTTTAATTAAAATGTACATTTTACATACTATCTTTTAATGGCTTAAAATATATTTGAAATTATAATTAATAATTGGAATATAATTATATATTTCCTTTAAAATTCTGACACTTAATCTTATTTAAAAAGAAAATAGATAGTTGAAACTGGTCAGACAAAGAATAAAATATAATGATTTGAACTACGATGAAATAAATAAAACAAAACTAAGAAAGTTAAAAATGGAGAGAAGCTAATAGAAAATGTAGAATGGTGATAAGATATGAACTGTGATATAAAAAGAAGTATGATTTTGAATTTGTGTCTGTAAGAAGAGAAGAAATCCGGACTCGAGCTGCTTTCAGAAAAAAAGATGTTTTATATATTTTGTTTGTTTGTGTATTGAAAAACTAATAAGATTTATTAAAAAAAAGAAATTCCAGAAAGTAAGAACCTATAGCATTTGAAGACCAAAATATCACATAAGGAGTCCATCTGCCACTCTGACCCAGGGCTTGGGGACAGAGACAACTTTTAAGGACTTGGAGGGAATAGCATTCTAGAGAGCAGGTGCCATGTTAATAAAATATAGTTGCAAGTTCAGCTCATTAAGTGGAGCAAGAAATCACACTTCTTTTAAATGTTGCAAGGAGTAATCTAGTGCAGGAGTGATTGCACTGTACTGCATTGTGAGTGAGTGGGGTTGCACTGCACTGCATTGCATAGTGGTGACAGATAGGCTGAAGCAATTGCTGAGTGGATAGGTGGGTAGCAGGTCCCACTCATTTTCAAAGATAATACATTTTAATGCTCCCCTCCCCATTTTCTCTTTGTTTTTTCTTGTTTCTTTGTTTTTCCACATGAAGCAAAGAAAAAAATACATAATAATTCTTCTTATCTTTCTTAGTGACCTTCTTTCTGGAAAAATCTTCATCTGTGACATGGACATATTTTATTAACTGAGCACACTGCATGATGACATTCATAAGATGGGAAGAAATATATAATTCAATGTCATCAGTGCACTGATGTTAAATAATATAGGGAAGAACACCAAATCATGTGGTACCTATCTATCTCAGGTAGTGGATATTATTCCAAAGAGCAGATGACAAACCCAATACCTTTATAAAAGATTGGACAAGGGCATCATGTTCCAGGTCCCACCAGATAAGCAATGATTAAGCAAGGGATTTGTTAGCAAATAAAGTATTTGCTAATAAATGCCTCACTTAATCATTGAACTACTCATGAAATTGCTGCAAAAATCCCCAAGGGATCTCTGGAAAATTTATGAATTCTCAAGAAGTCCATTTTAATTGATTTCCATTCTTGCAGGAGCC
Source organism: Toxicocalamus goodenoughensis (assembly GCA_032468175.1). NCBI lineage: Eukaryota > Metazoa > Chordata > Lepidosauria > Squamata > Elapidae > Toxicocalamus > Toxicocalamus goodenoughensis. Next base: position 55,701 of record JANHFN010006128.1, on the reverse strand, counting down.
CAAAACTTAGATGATCCACAATCTGACTGGAAAGACAGATATTAATGTCCTCTATCTTCAGATCACATCTCAATTGATTTGAAGACCACATCCAGACTGTGTCTGTCTCCTGTGACAACTTTCTAATTATTTGTGAGAAACCTTTGGTTGCCATAGTAGCCATGAACCCCTGAATAACACCAGATGCCTTTGACTAAAGGCCAATAGCTTTGAAGATTTCCTAGCCCTGAAATAATATCTAGGAGCAAAAATATCTAGGAGCTTGTGAAGGCAGCTAGGAATCTATACAACAGCAGCAGTGGTTGCATATCTCTATGGCCAATTTCCATATACAGTATATTAATCTCTGAGGCAATATTCTTGTCATTGTGAGACTTTCATGCATGACCATGGCTATGAACCCCACCTGTTCTGTCCTTGATGTCATGGACTGCTGATGACTTAAAACCTGGAAGGATAGATTTCTAAGAGAGTTACAACAATCCTGTTACTGTTAAATCAGGTCTCACTAATAAACACTGAGTATTCATATTTATCCATCACTATCTCATAGGCTCATAAGATTTTAGTCTACACATTCTGGCCTTTACTAGCAGTAAGTAGTCCTAAAGCAAGTGCTTAACAACTTGGTTACCTAAACCAAGTAGGCAACTGGTTTAAAAGAAGGGAATTAAAGGGAAATGATTCGTTACCTCTCAAAGTAACAGGATTATGAAACCAGTGCCTATTTATATAACTGACAGTATTTAGCATGAACATTACTTTAAAAGGAAAAAAAAGAATATTTTTACTACTATTAATGATTAAAAAATAATCCTGTGTTTAAAGTGTGATCCTTGCTTTCGTTTCTAAAAGTGATTTAGGCTTGGCTAAATACATTACTTTATAAAACTGGGAAGCAAATAAAATTTGAAACATATATGACTAGTTGGTTCAACATTTGATGTGATAGCCATCCATTGAATGATGCATAATATCCTATTTTGATTAGTATCTGTGTATAGTGAGATATACACATATATTCATACTTGTTTTGTTCCTATATTATGTTTTGAGAAATGTGATTTGCTATAGAGTAGCGATCCACAATCTTTCTGGCTGCATAGACCAACAGTATTGGGCGGGATGGTTTTGTGTACATGAACAGATGAAGCTTTGCACGCTCATCCCTTGCATGCACAGCCCTGTTCCCAACAAGCTGTGGACTGATACCAGTCTGCAGCCCAGAGGTTGGGTACTTTTGCTATATAGTCAGTGCAGGAAGAAAAGGATACATTTTATGATATGGAGACCCTAATTATTTTTTTCCAAGTGGCTTACTTATTATACATGCATATTATTTTATTCAGTAAAAATGAGTGAGCAGGGAAACTTAAAAGGGTACACAATATGATCATAAATGATAGAATTGGGGTAAGATTAATGGATAAAACAATGAAGTGAAAAATGAATAAACTGTTAATAATAAAATAAATTCCTTCTCCTTTCCCCAGGAGAAGGTTTCCCTTTTGGACAATTTCGTCCATTTTCTTTTTCTCCTTGCAGTTTCCTGTGTAAAATACTGCAATGCCTTGTCTTCTAAATGCTGTCTGCTTAGATGGGTCATTAATTAGAAATTTGAGGAGCTGTGTTTGCATTTAAACCTAATTGGAAATTTGTGAACCAAATGTCAGCTCCTCAGATCCAGGTCAATGCCTCTGTGACACCTTGATATCTCTTTTATGCCTCACTTGAATGACCCATATTTTGTTCCCTGAATGGTAGATTACACTTTCACAGACAGGCTTTATTTAATATTCTCTCTCTCTCTCTCTCTCTCTCTCTCTCTCTCTCTCTCTCTCTCTCTCCCCTTCCTCCCTCTCTCTCTCCCTCCCTCCCTTCCTCCCTCTCTCTCCCCCTCTCTCGTGTCCTAATTAATAGAAGGATTGAATATATTTGAGTCTGGATGCTTAGGTTTATAAAAAGTTATGGTTTTTGCTATTATGATTATTTTGAATTTATGTTGCTGGTATTTATTATTGTTATGGGACATATTTGATGATTTGGAATTATTATAATACCTGTAGTATTCTAGCTCTTGTTTCAAACTACTGAAAGATTCATGAGTGAAGCAGCAAAGAGGTATGTATAATATGTATAATAAATACATATCTTTCCTTTGATGACTAGCCAATATTTCTTGAAAATCTACTAGCAGAGTAAAAGGTAAACATTCATCTTCATATTTTGCCTCTCCAGAAATTGGCAATGAATAATTTGAATTTCCAAGTAGGCTTATGTTCCTTAAAAAATCTGTATTCTAAACTTTTCTCTTCCTTCTCCATAGAAGCATAGAAAAGATTTATGCCAAAGCAAAATTCAATCAAAGTAATTTTCTTCTATTGATGCTCATAGACAGGAAGAGAACCTCTCCCAATTCTCATGGGTTAGATGCAGCAAGCATTCTGAAGTTGTAATGATCACAGGCTTCTATTGCTTGTGGAAGTTCAATAATAAGTCTTAATTTTTCAACATTACATAAAAATTATTTGCAATAATAAAAGATTGTGAGTTTCAAAAGGCTTGGATAACAACAATGATTCTTCCAGTCCCAAAGAATAATGCTGGTTTTTGAAAATTTGCAAGAAGAAACTTAGGAGATATTTATTTTAAATAAACGAGCAAATAAATGAAAACAAAATGAGCCACTCTATCTTGGGTATATCATGCCTTCAAGCATGTCGGCCATGTGTTGAAGTTGTTGTTAGCACAGCTGGTACTCTGTGTTCAATGAGGGGAGGGTTGGAGAGGAGTGTTTGCTTTGGCAACATTGAAATTATGCAACCTGACAGGTGCACAACTCACTGAAACACAATATTTTATTTTGCCTCTATATGGTGAAGTTAGTTTCACTTTTACAGGAAAGAAGCAAGGACATAAATGAAGATGTATAATATTTATCCTGGGTAATCAGATCTAGATAACTTGCAACAACATTGCGCTTTGTGTTTTTCTAATTTGCTTTGCTGGGAAGGAAGCTAAAAAGTGAGAGGATAAGGAAGGGAAGGAAGGGAAGAAATCTAGATTATTTCAGAGCATCTTGCATTGCCAGAATCATTCATCCTTTTTTTGTAAGGCTCATTTGCTTCTGTACCCTTTTGTGCTGTTGCTGACTATGTTCTTTTCAGTTGCCCTAAATCTATGACTGCTTGGAGGGTGCTTAAGGAGCTGCTTCCCACTGATATATTGATTAGTCCTATAATTAGATCCCAAGTCTTTATATGGAATAACAGAACTGATGTATTTGGATGGCATTTGTTTGTTTACTTATTTATTTTGCAGAAATTACAGGGAGGGGAAGAATAAACTTGACTAATTTTCATGGTTATTGTTGCCTTCTCACATTGGTAAGAGGAGCGGGGGAGAAGAATATCACTTGGAGCTTCTATTGAACTAAATTGACTTTCTAATACTAAATAATATTTGGAGACTAATTTCAGATATGTATCTAGAATAACACAATAAAAGAATCAGAAATACCTTGGAGATCTTCTACTCCAACTCCCTGTTCAAGCAGGAAGTTCTATATCATTTCAGACCAATGGTTATTCACTTTTTTTTTCTTAAAAACCTCCAGTGGTGGAGCAGCCACAACTTCTGGAGGCAAATTGCTCCACTGATTAATTGTTATCACTGTCAGTAAATTTCTCTTTAGTTCTTTTCTCCTTCATTAATTTCTGTTCATTGCTTCTTGATCTGTCTTCAGGTTCTTTGGATAATTGGTTGACCCTCTCTTCTTCATGGTAGCCCTTAGATATTGGACCACTGCTACCATGTTACCCCCACTCTCCTCCATGCACAGACTTCTTTATGTATGAGAAGTGAATCCATCTTTTGAAGTGAAGGGAGCAGTAACTGTGGATAGATAAACTTTAAAAACTTTTCAGAATCCATTTATATGTCAGATCTTACTTCTTCCAAGCTAGAAAACCTGAGCAAAGTGTCCTTAAGGGCTTTGGTGACAAATGACATGAACTGCAGTAGCAGCACTCTGAAAATGATGAGCAGCTCAAATTGGGATTTCTCACAATGCCCAAAATTCCTGGTACAATACCATTCCAGAACATCTTCGGAAAATGACACATATAAAGCCTTTCATGGTATAGTATTGCATTACTTGCAAGACTACCATTCCTTTGGTAACTGCTACATCTTCCATGACCATGCTTCAAGTTCTGTCTTTGTAAAAATGCTTCCTGCAGGAATTGGGTATGGCTAGTCTAGAGAAAAGGACTAGGGGTGACATGATAGCAGTATTCCAGTATTTGAGAGGATGCCACAAAGAAGAAGAGGTAAAATTATTTTCCAAAGCACCAGAGCAAGACAAAAGACAATGGATGGAAAATAATCAAGGAGAGAAGCAATTTGGGATTAAGGAGAAACATCCTAACAGTGAGAACAATTAACCAGTGGAACAACTTGACTTCAGAAGTTGTAGGTGCTCCATCACAGGATGTTTTTAAGAAAAGACTTGCCAGTACCTGTCTGAAATGGCCTACTGCTTGAGCAGGGGGTTGGACTAGAAGACCTCCAAGGTCCCTTCCAGCTCTATTCTGATTGTTTGATAATGAGATCTAGGAGGTGTGCCTTCTCTGTTGTTGTATTTGCCCATTAGAACAATTGTTCCTGAAATTTGGATAGTCCTGTCCTTTTCATCATTCTAAACACCTACAGAGACCTACAGATAGCTTTACTCTCCTCTATTGGGTTGGGATAATAAATGAGCATGTTCTGAGACCTATGTGCCTATTTTTTTCAATTAGATATTGATGATTATTAATATCCTCTCTTTGATTGTGTTTTGTATGCAGCTCAGAATCACAAAATGACAAAGATTCATAAAGTTGAGGACAACTTTAGGAATCATTTAAGTAAAATAAAATGCATGCTTCACATTATGAAATTAATTATCTTTGCTGAATCATCAAACATTCCTCAGCACTATAGACGTTTCTTGCAATGAATTTCATCTATTGTCTTATTCTGACTTGTAATGTATGTCTTCTGTTTCTATCTATGCATTATTTTAAATAAAAATTATAATTAATACTTTTAATATTATTAATAATTTCTCCTTAAATTATCATACTATGCATTATTGTATTCTTCTATATTGTATTTCACTACCACCTTTGAATTTCTCTGTTATTATATTATAACTTTATTTCTATTCTTTATATTTATTAGTATCTTTCTCTATCTAAACAATGAGAACTTAACTTTAACCCTTCCATCATCACCCATCTATTTCCTTATATTAACTAAACCATTGTCTCTACTGCTATCATCCCTATTTTAAAATTTATTATTCCCTTATCTTTAAGTCACTTCTCTGGTTTGTTCTCCTTCCAACTATCTGGGTACAGAAGGTTAGTTGCCATTAGCTGCTTTTAGCCCCTTTTGGAGTTTTTTTTGTTCTAAGATATTCATCACTGTTTTTCTCCTGTGTCATATTTTTCCGTAGTTTCTGTGGATATTTTATTTCTGCTAGTGCCTGGCACTCTAGAGTTTTTGAAAGTTTGTCACTTCTGGACAGTAGTAGAGTGCAATACTCTGTGCTAGTGTCTTTTGGTCAACTTTCATGGATCCCCCTCAGCTCTGTCTCAATGCATTCTTAAGACTCCCTGGTACTATTTCTTGACTGTTCCTGGTATGTAAAAACATCCTTCCTCAATCCATTGTAGATCAAAGCTGTTGAACAACATATTCCAAAATTCCCAGCAAGCATAATCATTAAAATTCTAAAGAGTTTGTGATTTATTATATCTGGATAGCCTCAGGTTGGAAAGGTTGCTTTGAAGACCCATACTTCTATCTTGACAGACATAAATAGAGATATGAATTAAATTAGATATGAATTCATTTGATGCTGTATACAAAAGCTTCAGATAAATGAAAGGTGCAAATTGAATTCATTTAGTAGCTTCTAATTAAGTCCTTTTGTCTAAACTTCCTCCCTCTTTTGTCAAAATGTGTCATGAACAAACAACATTTGAATAGCATAGTAGGAATACTACATGGTAGTAAGAAATTAAGAGTTCAGAGATCAATCACAGTACTGATAATATAATTATTGGAGAAGAAGAGAAATTATATCACTGTGTATAAAATTAGTTTGGTAATTTTTTCTGGAACAGCTATTCTTTATATGCCTCAATTTCATAATTTGAACTTGGGAGAAAGGCACCTTTAGTGAGATTTACATTCACTTAAACTGAGAGACATCAGAGTTGTAAATCAAAGAACCACCTTTTCTAGAAGCTTAAAAAGCTCCAACAGGTCAAGTAGAAGATATAAAAACATTATGATGTGTTTGTTATGGCCTTTCAAAGGAAAGTAATCAAGCAAATAGGACAGCAAGGTTACTGAAATTCTGGGTAGACATCTTAAACATATGCTTCAGTCAGCCAGTAATAAAGTCCCAAAGACAAATAGCCAGAATTCTGCTAAACAAAGATTCCCATTTGATAATAAAGGACAAAAACAATTATTACTAGGAATTTATGGATTATTGAAATTCTAGTATATTGCTATTTATTTTTGAGACAGATTTCTATTTCGGATTGTTTTTTGTCTGGATTTCCAATATATTTAGCCATATTTGTGCTGAAAATTGTAACACAATTTTGACCTTTTTTCAAATTATTGTAGGGGAGGAAGTTTAAGAACAGAAATAATCCTGATGAATTCTACTCCCATTGAGCACTAAATTTTTTCCTGAAACATGAAAAAGCAGGTCCAAATATTAGACTCAATTATAGATACAAGTATAAAACTACCTTAATCATTGGGACATATTTCTATGAAGGTTGCTTTAGTACAACATTTCCCAAATGAGGTCTTCTAAGTGTTTGAATGACAGCACCCAGAATTCCAACCCATACATGATATTGACTATCTGTAAAGCATTAACATATATGGAGATCACTAGATTTTGGAAAGCTGCTTTGAAGATGAACATGCCAGTATTGTTTTTTCTGCTCAGTCTGGAAATGGTATGGCATTGCTTTAGGGAAGAATATGAATAGTAGCATTATGATGACGGCAGAGCCAAAATGTTTTCCTTTTAAATATATGTGTGTCTTCAGAATAACAGAATTGGAAGGGACTTTTGAATCCAAACCCCTGATTAAGCAGGAAACATATACCACATCACACAAATGGTTGTCCAATCTCTTTTTAAAACCTCCAATGTTGGAACACCCACAACTTTGGAAGGCAAGCCTGATTAATTTTTCTAACTGTCAGTAAATTCCTCCTTATTTCCTCTAGAAATAAGTTTCTAGAAATAAGTTTCCACCCATTGCTTCTTGTTCTGCCTTCAGGTGATTGGAGAACAGATTGACCCACCTCTTCTTTGAGGCAGCTCTTTAGACATTGGAACATTGCTACCATGTCACCCCAGTCCTTCTTTTCTTTAAACTAGAGTAGATGCACCCAATTCCTGCAACCATTCTTCTCGTGGTTTAGCTTCCAATCCCCTAATCATCTTTGTTACTCTTCTCTGCATTCTTTCTAGAGCCTAAACATATTTTGATACCGTGGCCTCCAAAACTGGATGCAATTTTGATTTAAGGAACCTAAAAAAATTGCTGAAAAGTCACTGCTTGCCTACCCTGGTTTTAATTGTTTTATAGGCCTATCTTTACAAAGGAAAAAAATCAAGTATATTTTAAATAGAAAATGCATGCAAGAGTTAGCCGCCACAAGAGAAAAATATGCAGAATGACTTATGTATGATAGCAGAAGGAAAAACAGGAACCCCAGGGAACTGATTCCTTCTGTTTGCTGTGGAATGGAAATGTTTCTTTCCCAGTTACTCTTTGTTAGTTGAAGCATTATTCATCTTTTATTGTAGCAAATGCTCCTGAAATCAATTTGTTCTCCACTAGAGGCTCTCAATCATCATAAAAATAAAAGTGAATAGTATTTTCAAAAAATAAATAAATATATATTTATATACAGCCAGGAGAGTGAATTTTTATGTGGAGATGTGATTAAAGCATAAAAACACATTTTTTGATTCAATGTAGTGATTTGGCCATCATGCTACTAAATTTCCAGCCAATGTCAAGTGCTCAGATACAAGATGTTTGTCACTAAGATTATCCACTGAAGATTAGCATGAGTACTGGAATAAATACAAAATGTATAAAGATTAATTATAATAAATCAAATTAATTTAAATTACTTTTAAATGAATCAATTTCAGCTTTATGTTATTCCTGACTTTACTTAGTTTTTTTCTGAATATGGACCCAAGCATGACATTAAAAGGCCAAGGAAGTCTCGGGGAGGAGCTGGCATCATGACAATACGGCATGCAATCTTGGAGGTCTGAGATCGCTGCTGATATCTTTGCTCCTGGACGGTCCAAGTGGATGTAACCCGTCCCGAAGAGACGGTGAATGTAAAGTGCGCATCCTGTCGATCCCAGGGATATCGCAAAGTCCCTGGTAGATCCAGGAGAAGCTCTTTTTGCCAGCGGCAAAGA
>JANHFN010006128.1:15373-37260 GCA_032468175.1 Toxicocalamus goodenoughensis | reverse complement strand
GAGAGACGGCAGCTCCGATCACACACTGCTTGCACTGGCACGAAGCCGAAAGCACCAGCCTGAAGATGGCGAGTGGGTCCTCACCGAAACGTCGCCTAGAGACTTCTAATTCTACGTGGGAGAAAACCCGAATAACCAAAGATCCACATACAAATACCCGTTAAAACCTCAGAGAACATACATATATATATACATATACATATATACATATATATATATACATATATACATATGCATATATACACATGCATATATACACACGCATATATACATATATATATATATATACATATACACACACACACACACATATATATATATATATATACATATATATACATATATACATACATACATACATACATACATACATACATACATATTATAGTATATATAATAATATTTTGAATATTTGTTATATCTTTGTCTCAAACATACCATATGGCCTTGAATCCAAAGCAAGTTAATTTAATTTATACTATTATATTATTTTCATATAGTTAACAATACAAATGCTGCAAACAAAACATGAGTTTTGCTGTAGATATTTGTTTAGCTTATGAAATACGTTATATTAACAGGCAAATTAGTAATATACAAATTATTATTTTTTCCTCTCAGAGATGCAATTACCCTGTCCCGAACAATATCTGCCCTGGATGGACATATAGATATGAAGTAGATATATGGTCCATACTGAGAGATCAGTGAAAAGGATAATAATTAAATAGTCACATGTGAATTCTTAAAATAAGGTCCATTATTGATTTTTTTATCTATGGCAGCAGCCCCCAATCTTTTGGGCACCAGGGACTGGTTCCATGGAGAGAAGTGCTGCCTGCATCCCTCAGTTGGGGTTTTACTTGTTTGTGTGGCCCAGTTTCTGGCATGGATTTGAGGACCTCTTATTTATGAAATAAGTCATTCTGAAACCTAACATCCCAAGTAGTTGATATGACTATTCTAATCATTCTGTTTTCTAATTTCATGTCACTCCTTCATATTTCTTTAATGTGATGAAGCAAATAGGATGCAAGAAAAGGAAAACTCATGCTGAATCCAAATAAATAAGAGCCTCTATTCTCTGTATTTACAGTGGGCGGAAAATCTGTCATATCTCCACATTGCTAGCCAGCAGAAGTTTTCTGTTGATGATGGATCTGTTGAAGTCTGCCCCAGAAATACAGTTATATCTTTCTCTCATGCCTTAAACCTATAGTTACTAAATTATACCAGTATATATTCTATAGCATTGTATATAGTCTACAGCAGATGTGTTGGCTTTCTGTTTCTGTGTCCTGACATTGCAGATAATGATAAGATACTTAGTTAAGTTGGATTAATCATTTGCAGTTTTGACCTTGAATCTCCTGGCAGTTATGTACCTTTGAAAAAGAAGCAGTGTCAACTTCTTTGAATAAGGTACTGGTCAGATTAGAAACCTTGATCAGATTAACAATCTAAAAAAAAAGAAATAAAAAAGGAAAGCAATTGTAATTGTTTGCCACCTTCATCTTCCTGGCAAGCTGCTTAAGTAAATAGTCACTAATAACTGCAGGCTCATTTGGATGAAATTTATTTTTTGGATCTATTTTAATCTGGAATCAAACCTCGATTTGAGGTCAAGTCAACAAAGTTGGATGACATGCTGAAAGAGGGGATATGGGATTACAACATGTTTGGTTTGCTTGTCTTCTCAGCGATTTGTTGACATCAACACTAGGTTGGATCTCTGGGATGACTGATTTAGGAAGGTAATACGGGAACCTATTTTTCTGTCTCTGGCAATTGCTTTAAAGTTAGTCAAGACTTTGTTTATCTCCTGCACATTACCATCTAAAATCTCTGAAGTGATTTACTTAAGATGATGATAGGATGTGATTGTACAGATAATATCCTGTTCAGCATTTACTTGCAGTACTTGTGTGGAACATTGCAATATAAAAACAAAAGAATGGGAGTTTGTATTTGGATGTCACAATGGGTATTTCATAATTTGTCCTACTCTGTCAGTGCCCATGGCAATATTGTAACAAATGTTTTGCATTCTGTCCTTGCAGTTGGTAATGGACATCTGTGGGGAGTGGTTAAGTAATAAGAACTGAATGTAGGTATGTTCTAGCAATGTAGTTCAGTTTTGAAAATAATGCAAATAGTCCCTTGAAGAATGCCAAGTTGTGAGGTATTATAATTCTGTGTGGCTTTGTTTTGTGATCTATCAGTTGAATTGGACATTTACTGAAAAATATGTGGTCTTATTTATTCATTTATATGAGAGTAAGCATTAAATTGTGATTTATCTAAGTATGTTGCATGTTTTGAATTGTAGCTATGAGAAAGATGGAAATCTTTTACGCACATATTTCCCTTTACATGAAATGAATCTACCCTTTATGGCTTTTCTGCTTAACAAGTCACATGTTTATATCAAATAAGTGGATGCTACTCAATTCAAAGGTAAAATGATCAGTATTTAGTTAAATCAGAAACTTTAAAAAATAGTTACAAATATCCAGGTGGAACTACAAATAAACCTATTTTATTTTTAAACCACTTGATTTATTAAACTGTGTGCATTTGTATATTTTAATATAGCTTACGTTTTACATTTTACATACTGGTGAAATAATACTTCTGAAATTAGAAACTTTTCTTTAATTTTAGTTATGTCATAAAAAGCATATAAATGTTTAAAATAGGACTTTACCATGTGTGGCTTTTGTATTTATTTCTGCAATGGCATTAAAATATCCATGGACATGTCAGCCATATAATCTCAGTACTCAGAATTCCTCCAATGTAGTTTTTATAAGCTTTTTGAAACCGTTGAGCATGTTCAACCTGAAGAAAAAGAAGTACAGTTCCCGGCACCTTCTTCAATAGCTGTAGCAAAGCAGAAAGGAGAGCAGTCAGACTGAAGTGGCCTAAAAGTCACTGAAATAATTTTGTTAAACATTAAAGAAGAAAAGTATTTTTCCAAGCTAGCCAAGATGATTTGTTTATAATGATTTTAATATTAACAACATCTTAACTGGAAGTTTACTTCATTACAATAAAAGAATTGGCAAGAATCTATGATTTGATTGCATACATAACTTATTTGCATGCTCATGTTCTTAACAGAAAGCTGAATGTGAATACTATAGCAGAAATAATTTGTAGTGATAACAGGAATAAAACCAATGCCAAATCTTTGAGGTAAACTGTTGATGTAAGAGTATTCTATCACATACACTTGGATCATTTGGCATTTTTGTTTGTTTTCAAAGACAATAGAGAACTCATTGTGACAATGAAACAGGAATTACCAGAACACTCATTATTCTTGTAAAACTATTTCAGGACATGTTCAGCTATTTCAGAACATGTCATTCATTCATTCATTGGGTAGCTTTGAGACAATCATTTTATCTCACCTCAGACTACCTAACAACGGTGTTGAGAGAGGGAAAGTTACGATAAAGAAAATATATAAATATAAATAAATGAATAACCAATCAACCAGCCAGATATTCGTTGTACCCTTAGATTTTATGCTAAGCTTATTGCTGAACTTGAAGTATTAAGGAAACATAGTCATTGTGCTATTTTTAACTTGGGGCAGGTTGAAACCAGTCAGGCAGACTAATTCTGATAATTCTGTCTACCAAACTATATGGCAGTACTTTGTGGCTCATAAGCAGATACATACATAGAGACTACAACAATTAATATGGATGGGTGAATCCTAGTTCATTTATTCACAGGTTCTTTTGAATGCACCAGCCAAGAGAAATCCACCAGAGAAAGAGAGTTGCGTGCCCAGTGTATGTTTATTTGTAAGTTGGACAGCTAAATCAATATATTCTTCTGGATAATGGAGAAAATCATGCTCCACTTGTGATGATATCTAGGAAGTAGAAGGTGGAGCTTCCTTGGCTGTTGATTATGTGATTGATCTAAGACGGGTATCCAACTCAAGGCTGGCGAGCCGGATCCGGTCTGTGATGTGGTTGAATCTGTTCCATGGGGCCATCCTAGTATACCCAATGTAAAGAGGAAAGATTGGGCCAACATGGCTTCAGCCTGGTCTACCCAGTGCGAAGAGGAAAGATCAGGCCAGCATAGCTTCAGCCCGGACTACCCAGTGAGAAGAGGAAAGATCAGGCCAGCATAGCTTCAGCCCGGACTACCCAGTGAGAAGAGGAAAGATCAGGCCAGCATGGTTTTGGACCAGTGTACCGAATGCGAAGAAGAAACATGCCAGCAGTTTGGGGAGTGGCATCAAGCTGGCCATGCCCCCCCCCAACTCCCACCTCCCGAGATCAACCACAGCCCTGATGCGGCCCTCAATGTAATTAAGTTTGACACCCCTGATCTAAGACATTAGAATACACAATGGATGTTCAGATACATGTAGGTACTGTCACCTTAGCACTATATTTACTTTAGTTTATTGATTAGCCTATAGGCCATATCAAAAGACTATATTTACTTATATTGCTTCATGTCCATAATTATATCAGTAGTTTTTATTGTTTTATATCCTAGATTAAATAATGGAAATCCAATGCAAAATTCTAAATTATATTCTAAATTATATTAATGATGTTGGTGAAGGATAGGTTTTTATTTAAAATATTTATATAATTTGAACAGGTTTTTTAAAAATCCAGTTGCCAAGTGCCCCAAATGTGATAGCATGATTGCAGGGGGAGGGGCAGTTGTAACTTAAAGGATGATCAAAGCTGCTTTTCTAAACTGCGTTATAATTTTGAACACTAGTTAAACAACCAGTCATAAGTTGAGGACTATCTGTAGAGGCTATGTTGAAATGAGATAGGGGTCTTAATCTGATCTGAAATATATGTAAGTGACCCTGCAGCAGGCAAAATTAGGAATTGATTACTGCTCCAGTTTATATTGAAGGCAGCTTTTTTATGGCATTCTAATTCTCTTAGGTCTTACACTGTTACTTCATGGTTTGTTTCTTACATTAAATTTACACCTTATATTGGCTTAGTGGACACACTTTGAACCAAGCATAAAGTCTCTCTTTTCCTATGCGTGTTCTAATAATGTCTACAAAAGCTTATTTGCAAGTTCCTGTGTTTTTATGGGAAAGGCATTATAGAGCATAATTTGATTTTTATTCTTTGTAGCTGAAATTCTACTGATTTCTTCACCTATGGTTTGTGACCTGTTTAGATCAAGTGTACCTGTGTTGTTTGTCTTCTCATCTCTGACAAGCGATGGCAATAGAACCACTGATGCCAGGTCTGAGCTATACTTAAAACTCTCGGTTTTCTTGCCCTCAAGCTCCAAGATAACCTAATTTTCTCTCAGTGGATACAATGCAATCATTTGACTCCTTGTCCACATATAATTGTTCAGATGACCTTTCTCTATGAAACTGGAAGGTAGGAAGGGAAAATGAAGGAGTCACTGTAAGGTTTGCTTTTTATTTTTATTCCGTCTTTTGTCTTCTTATTCTTTTAATAGTTGCTTCTATTGTCTAATCTACCAGATTTGTCAGGCGCCTACAAGATTACCTTTATTTTACATGTCTATATATTTATAATTTAGCTGCTCAGTGTTTGTGAAAGATGTCTTACTTTGAAACTCTGTGTGTTGTTTTTCAAGGACTAGTCATATCAAGGACAGAAAATTACTGTTCATTTTATTGTACCACATACTGCCTTGGGTTAATTCCACTCTTCTAGGTTGCAGTTTGTTGTATCTACATAAGTAAGTATTTGATGGTTCATCCTTATAGTAAGTAAAAGTCTTAAAATATGTAAAGTGACATCTAACAGTTGTCTTCCTCCAAAAGTTATGTGCTTGTTGGTATTGAGTGTGGCCTCAGTGTGGTTGCCCTTCTTCTGGTTGCTACAAAGCTCTAGGCCAAAGCTCTAGTTCCAAGCAGGAATCATACCACATTCCATATCTGTACCGCAACTGGCTGCTTACCAAATAGCTTGTGGACTTGGTAGTTGAATGATAGGTCTCTTGCTTGCCTGGAATAAACCATACATTCAAGACATCGCTTCCTGCTTCCTTATCTGCTTGTTCTTTTTCTGCTACACACTGCATTTTTGTATGCTAAGGACCTGGGATGCTGAAGCTATTGTACCTATGGATATCGGCAAGTTCCTGAAATGCTCAATTAGCCAGATACCTGGAATACTGATATGGATGCTTGTGAGCAAACTGTGAATGGGGGAATAAATGAATGAGCCCATCTCTTTGCAGGTTTCTGGATTTGTAAACATTTACTGCCCTTTGGGCAATAAAGAAAGGAGAAGATGAGTTATATCTGCGTAAGTGGGAGTGCAAAGTATTTCTGCGCGATTGCAGCTACTTTCCCCAGAAATAAACAGCAACCCCAACTTCATTCTCCCACAGTGTGGCTGTGAGATTGTTTGAATAGGGCAACATTAAAGTAATGTTCTGGTTGGGTTCATGCGTACTGCTAAGCCAAATGTGGCTTGCTTGAATTGGACTTTTGTGTGTTATGTGAATTCTGTTGCTAGGACTGGAAAACCGTGGTTTTTGGATTAACACTTATCAACATGTTGGAAGGTGCTCCTATAACCCCTCCTGATACTCTCAAATTTCTTGGAATGCATGACTTTTATTTTATTTTTTAAATTAGAAACTTTTAACTTCTGGAATTTATTTATTTATTTATTTATTTATTTATTTATTTCGATTTATATACCGCCCCTCTCCCGAAGGACTCGGGGCGGTGAACAGCCCAATAAAACAACAACATACAAAAATTTATGGGTGGACTATGTCCCACAATTCTCCAGTCATTATCTATGGACCAACTCCCAGAATCCCCCAGCCAGCACTGGGTGCACTTCAATTCCCAGCATTCATGGATTTCAACTCTCAAAATTGCCCGGCCAGCATCTGTGAACTTCAGTTCCCAGAATTCTCCACTCAGCATCGGTGGATTTCAACTCTCAGAAATTGCTCAGCAAACCAATTTGTACACTTCAATTCCCAGAACTCCCCACTTAAACACCTCCTGACTTCAATTCCCAGAACTCTCCAGTCAGCACCTGTGATTTCAACTCTCAGAATGCTGGCTGGAGAATTCTGGGAACTGAAGTCCACCCGTCTTGAAAGTTGTCAAAGTTTGAGGAAGTTTAGATATTTGCAGAAATGAATTTGCAAAGATGGTTAAAACTGTTTACTTCCACCACCACCACCACCCTAAAAAAAGGGGGGGGGGTTTCTGAGGCGAATAGGACAAAAAGAAAGAGTTTATTTAGAAATGCTCATTCATAAGTCTCACCTCTGCAATTTCCGGTGGGACAGCTCACCTATTGCCTAATTTTTGTCTGGAAAGCAGAAGTTCAGGGCTGTGGCAATTGCGATGTGGAGAACACCAATAACAGGAAGGGGGAGGGATATTTCTGGATATTGGTGGAAATGAATATTTTTCCCCCCAAAATAACCCTCTTCTGTACTGTTCCCCCCTGAAAACACAGGCCCAAACCTCCACTAGATCTCCTTTGGGCTCTCTCACTCTTTTTCTCTCTCTCCCTGCCTTTCTTTCTCTCCTTCTCTTCCTCTCTCTCCTTCTTTCCCCATCTTTCTCTCCCTCTGTCTCCTTCTCCTCCTCTCCTTTTCGTCTTTCCCTTTCTCTCTCTCCGCCCCATCTTTCCCTCTCTCTCCTTCTCCCCTTTTCTCTCTCTCCTTCTCTCCATCTTTCCCTCCTTCTCTTTTCCTCCCTCTCTCCCCTCCGTCTTTCCATTTCCTCCTCTCCCTCTCTGCCCCCACTCCACTTTCTGTCTTTCTCTCCCTTGCCATCTCCTCTTCCCCCTCTCTCACCATCTCCTCTCTCCCTCCTCTTCCTCTCTCCCCCCTCCTCTCTCTCTCTCTCTTACACACTCTCTCTCTCCCCCAATTTTCAGTGCAGAAATAATTATAGCAATCTTCCTGGCAGGCCTGACAAAAGGATTTCTGAGGTGTCTTGCAGAAAAGGCCTTGCAGCACGCACGGCACTTACGCGATTAAAAACAAGTTTTGCTTTTCACAGGGAGGGGGGGTGGGGGGAGGGCTCTTTAGACAAAATGGTAGGATTTGCATCCTTGGGAGACCCAAAGCAGCATATGGTGTTTCCAGCCCGCTCAGGATCGGCTGCGAAGGGAGGCTCTGATTGCTTCAGAGGGAGGGGAAGTTAAACCTCTTTGCAGCCCACCTGCAAATGAGCAGGTAGTTGTGGGCGCATTCACAAAATGGTTGCCGCACAACACTTAACCTACTCCCGGTCGGCCAGGGCCACTATCAAAATATTCACTGGCAGCTAGAAAATGAATTACACATCCCTCTTGCTGTTTTTCTTTTTTCTTTTTTTTCCCTACCAATCCAGAAGAAACTTTGGAATAGCCGAAAGTTATTGCTACAAATAAATACAATGAAGATTGATGCCTGGCATCACACCAACTTCCTATTTGTGTTTTGATCTCCGTAATCCTCCAGATTATCACCAGGAGATGGTGAATTCTAGCCCCGTCTTAGGCATCAAAGTCAGTTGGGTGACAACTTTGAGCCAGTCACCAGGAGAGGGTGAGTTCTAGTCCTGCCTTAGGTACAAAAGCTGGCTCAGTGACTTTGCCCAATTACCTGGAGACTGGGAGTTGTAGTCCTGCCTTAGGCATGAAAACGGGCTGGGTGAATTTGGGCCAGTCACCAGGAGAGGGTGAGTTCTAGTTCCGCCTTAGGCACAAAAGCCAACTGGGTGACTTTTGGTCAATCATCAGGAGACTGAGAGTTGTAGTCCCGCCTAGGTGTGACAGCTATAGCTGGGTGATTTGGGGCCAAACACCAGGAGACAGGGAGTTCTAGTCCTGCTGTAAGCACAAAAGTTGGCTGGGTGATTGTGCCAATCACCAGGAGATGGTGAATTCTAGTCCTGTCTTAGGCGTTGGGTGCCTCTGGGCTAAACATCAAGAAACTGAGTTCTGCCTTAGCTGGCTCAGTGACTTTGGCCAATTACCAGGAGACTGGGAGTTGCAGTCCTGCCTTAGGCATGAAAACGGGCTGGGTGACTTTGGGCCAGACAAAAGGAGAGAGTGAGTTCTAGTCCCACCTTAGCACGAAAGCCGGATGGATGACTTTCGGTCAATTACCAGGAGACTGGGAGTTCTAGTCCTGCCTTAGGCATGAAAACCAGTTGGGTGGCTTTGGGCCAATCATTAAAAGATGGTGAATTCTAGTCCTGCCTTAGGTAAGAAAGCCGACGGGTGACTTTGGGCCAATTGCCAGGAGATGGCGAGTTCTAGTCCTACCTTAGGCACAGAGGCAAGCACAAATAACTAGGAGACGGCGAGTTCTAGTCCTACCTTAGGCATGAAAACCGGTTGGGTGACTTTGGGTCAATAACCAGGAGACTGAGAGTTCTAGTGCAACGTTAGGGATGAAAACCAGCTGGATTGATTTTGAGCCAATCCCTCTCTCAGTCCATCTCACCCCACCCCGAAGGCTTGTAGTTGTGGTGAAAATAACAGGAAGAGTGTTCAGTCCCAACTAAATTAGGGACATTTGCCATCTCGAGTGAGTTGTCAAAATAATAAAATTATTATTATAAAGTTATGGGATATAAACAAATAAATTCATCACAATAAAACTTTGGCATATTCCTAATACCGCCCCAATCCTTCAAAAACCTGTCTCCAAAGAGCCATTTAGAGTTCACTACGCTTGACACATTTCATAAAAGTAATTTTTTAAAAAATACATTTCCTTGTTCCAGTGCACAGAAATGTTCCCAAATAATAATAATTCAGCTGCTTCGCGAAAGAAACTGTGTCTCGCTTTTTCTCTGCCAAAACTGCTCCTTGGCAATCTCTACAAAACACCATGGAAAAATTTGAATTTTCAACGCCAGGTTACTATTTGTCTCACAAATTGCCAGCATTCTCCAGGATGAAACAGGTGTATTTAAAAACCTGTTTGAAAGCTGCAGGGAGGCAGCTCAGGAATTTTTTTTTTTTTTGGGTGGGAGGGGGAAGTTTCAAGACACATTTCACCAAGTATAACTTTTACCCTATCCTTCCTGGGCCCGACGGCCACTACACAAAAGACCACTGCACATACACACACAAAAAAACCCCACAGCTGCCCAAACTGTCCTGCTTGCATGCCAAACTATTACCCTCTTTTTTGCAAAAAAAAATCAAAAAAAAAATCAGAGCTTTGGATCCTGGCGGCCCATCCCGAGAGCAGATTTTCCCCATATCCCAACAAACCACGGTTGGGAAAAAGTTTCACCATCCAACGAGCAGGAAAGGCGTCGAGTTTTGAGATTATTATTTTTTTAAAAAAGAGGAAAGAGACAAAACCTCTGGAAATCTGAGCCAGAACATCTGGCAATTCCTATTTTCTCACCTGGCTGGCTTTGTAGAATTGCTTCTTCAACCCCGCCACAGACATGATGAGGATGGGAGTCCGTCCAGGAAGCTGCCAAATTGGATCAGGATCCCACTTTGGGGGGGTTTGAGCAAGGCGAGGATGGTGGGCTGCTTTGAGATCAGAGGGGGGGGGGTTACGAAAAGTGGGGCAGGAGGGTCCCAGCTCTGGCACGAAAGGGGTCAGCAGCCAGGCAAAGAAAGGGGTGGGGGAAGCAGGGAGATCCTGGCCACCCAGAAAAGATGCTCCAAGCCTTGGGGAGATTATAGGGTGGGCTCCTTCTCCCCACCCCCCACCCCAAAAAAAGAAGCTGGGGTCTGGATTAGAGCAGCCCCTTCTCCAAGGAGTCAGGGACCCGATTCTCCCTGCTCGAGGCTGACAAGAGCAAAACAACCTCCCACCAAAACACAAAAAAAACCGACCCTCAATTTGAAAGCCAAAAAACCAGCCTCCCATTCATGGAGAAACCTCCCACGGGGCTCTGCCAAAGGCAAGGAAGAGACTGTCCGCTTGCCAGGGCTGTTTTCAGAGGCTTGGGAAAGGCAGCCTCCTGCACCACCACTTCAAAAAGTCCCCGATCTGCGGCTGGAAAACTGCTCAAGAGACTAGTCCTCAACGAGGCTTTAAAAGCAGAGATGCCCCGGCGGCGGAAAAACCGGGTTAAAAGGCTTTCAAATGAGGTCTGGGGCAGGGTGTGTGTGTGTGGGGGTGGGGGAAAGTCGTCGCTTTTCCTTCTTCTTTTCTTTTCTTTTCTTTTCTTTTCTCCGGGAAGAGCAGCCGAAGAGAGGGAAGGAGAAAGAGAAACAGGAGGAGAGCAGAACGGGGCGGAGGGACACACACAAAGTAGTCCCAGAGCAGACGGACCCAACGGGCAGGGGGATAAAAAAAAAAAAAAAAGGGGGAAGGAAGGAGACCAACGACGCCCCTCGGCTCCCGCCGAGCTCCCAGCTCAGCCCCGCTGCCTCTCCGCGCCCGTCGGGATGTCACCCGGGCCGATCGCCCGTTTCCGTCCCTCACTGCGCCTGCGCGGACACGCTCTTATTTTTTTCCCCTCGGCGGAAGGATTCCATTATTTTTTTTAAATAAAAAAAAAAACCCAGAGCGGGAGGAGGAGTTAAGAGACAAAAAGAGGATCCGGTTCCACGCTTTCCACCATAGATAAATGAGCGCTAGAGCGCTTCGAGTTATGCCTCTCTTATTTCCGGCTCTTCGCGCGGGGCGGAGAAGAGCATCGAGGCAGGCGGCACAGCGCCCCCTAGCCCTCTTCGCCCACGTGGGGCCGTTATTATACTTGCAAGTGCCGCCCAGCCACGTGTTTTCAGTACAGCTTCCAAGGAGTTGCCGCTAAGCCTGCCCATTCCTGAGCGTGGATGATGGGAGTTGTAGTTCAATCTTTAGAGGCGTGCCCAAGTTGGGATTGACCTTATAGGCAGGTAGTTCTCCACTTACAACCATTGGCTTAGTGACTGTTCAAAGCCACAACAGCATTGAAAAAAAACTTGACTTCTGACCATTTTTCACACTTAGGACCCGTGCAGCATTTCCCCCTGGTCACATGTGATCAAAAGTTGGACTTGGTGTATGTATGACAGTGGCATGGGATCCCCCCTTTTACGACCTTCTGACAAGGTCAATGGGGAAGCCAGATTCACTTGTTGGAAGAACTATCCTTCTGGGTTCAGTTCCAAGTGGGGAAGACAGACACTGGAAACACGGAGGCTGTTTGGAAAGATGGTTTAATGGTGGACAGGATCACGTGGCTTGGAGCTCCAAAGAAGGAAGGAGCGATCACATGCTTCAAGGTGTTGAGTGAAGGAAAAGGAAGAGAGGGCTGAGATGCTGAGAGTCCCTTATATACCCTCTGTTGGGATTTGAATTTGAGCTTGTATTCTGATTGGTTGTCAGACTCCCATGGGCAACTCTGTAGGCTGTCCTGAGTGCCAGGCTTGGTTGAGCCTTGCTGGATGATGATGTCATGAAAGGGCTTTGGGCAATTCCTACAGTTCTACCTGGAGATCTTTGTTGTGTAAAATAGGCTGGCCCAGGCCAGAGTAATGGCCCATTAGCAAAGGTGGGGGTGCTGAGTTTCTGCTTTCTGAGTTTCTACTTCTCTTTTTAGGGGATATATTCTGTCTTTTCAATATCCCAAAATATTTCATTTTCCTAGGAGAAGGGTGGGTTTTAACTTCCGACACTGGTTTCCCAGTAGTTTAGGATTGTGGTTTTTCTGAAGTGCCTCATGTCTGACAAATTTTAGTTGCAAGCCAACTCAAACCTGTATGGCAGCAAGCTAGTCTTTTTGTCCTTTTGGGTACAAATGTTGCCTTTGTCTATGAAGCCCTGTCATCTTAGGCCTTTGCTTGAACTACCGGCTGGGCTCCAACCTCTTGCCTGATTTTGATTTCTAAAAAGTGGATCCCTTTCATTCCAGGGCAGAGATCCCTGCACACCGGACCTCTGAATGTGGTGCTGCGCATCCGTCCGCTGCATCTTTTCGTGGCTACAGGCACAGGATATGTGGGATACAAGCAATTTGAGAAGCACAAGGAGAAGAATCTTGAAAAGTTGGGTGTGGAGGTGGCCCCCCAAATTGCAAGTGAATGGGAAGTAAGTGATTAAGCATTCTGTAATTTGTTCTTAAATGCCAAATCATTGCAAGGAAACGTGAGAAGAAACAACTATTGTAGTGCGTTGTTTAAAATGCTGAATTTGGCAAGCGAGAATCTATCTTAGAATTTCTGCTTATCCACTAGTATTTCTTCTGCTCACCCTATTAAAGCCATGCTTCCACTGCCAATTGGGATTGAAATTGCTGTGTGTCCCTGTACTATAAATTTATAGGGAAGATTCCCAGATATCTTCTTGCTGGTATGAGCAGAGGCTACAGAATCCTACAATTATCTTTTGTTATACAAACACTAAAAAATGCCGTCAATGAAAAAAACAACCTTACAGTCCTTGGATTTTTTTCTGATTTCTCTGGCAGCGTTAGGTAAACGAATGGATTTGTATCGGTTCATTTATCTCATTGCTGCATTAATCAATAACTGTTTTTGAAAAAAATCATGAACTGTGTGTGTATTATTTTAAAACAATTCACTTTAAACTTTTTAAACCTAAAACATGCAATATATACATGTTAACATCAAATTTGATTTTAATATTTCAATTCAGAGAAATGTGAAATTTAGAGACCAATTGCATTTTGATTCACATGTTGGAATGGGAATTATGTAAGGTGGCTAAAAATGTGAGCAAAATTCTTGAGCTTTGCTAAATATAAGAGCCAATGAGCATAATCTGTAGGAGAAGGTTTTACTTTTTTTGTTTTAAATCACTGGCTCCCTTAACAGATCTTGCAGTGGTGGAAATGAAGGCTTACAGGTCTCTGTTGGCTAAATGCGTTAATTCGTTTCTGAAAAGGAAAAGGTTTGTTTTGATTGCCATTCTTAGTGTGGCGCTATTCCTGTATTTTCTGCTGAGGGAAAATTCCCAGTAACCGGATCTCAAAGTGCTCTCTGGGGAATCCTGTCCATTCATTCATTAGAGGTGAGCGAGCGAGTGGCTGGATTGCCTCCTTGACCTCTTGGGCAGCAGGCACGATCTGAGGCATCCCGGAGCATTTCTGCTGCCGCGGCTGAGCCCAAGGCTTTAAGATTAGGAGAGGATGTTTTAGATATCAGTGCTGTGTGTATTTTACTGTGGCTAGATGTGTTTTTCACTCTGTCCTGCGCAAAGGGCAAGATACACATTCTCTTCTTAATTAAGAGGTTGGACATCCATGAGCTCACTGCCTGTGGTAATAACAAAGGTTTAAAGCAATAAAGATTAAAAAATATAGTAGGAACATAATTTACTTCCCCAAAGAGGTGTGTCTGAATAAGCAAACCCAGAGAGTTTGATGTCTTGGGACCTGTGGGGGATAATCCTGCTCTAATGGCCACCCTGCCTCAGGCTTTTCCTCCAGCTTCTCTTGGTTTGCCAAAGATCAGAAGAGGAGCCACAGCAATCCATGCTTCCCCTACAACCCCGGTTGCATTATACAATGTATTAATTAACTGCCTCGAAGAAAAAATGGAAGCTCATTCTGGGAATTCTGCTTGGTTTTTCAGTTGGACAGCTGTGGACGGGGTGGTAGCACTTTTGATACCATTGGAACAGGGCTCTCCAAACTTGGCAACCTTAAGGCTTGTGGACTGTAACTCTCAGAATTCCTCAGCTGGTAGGGTGATTCTGAGAGTTAAAGGCCACAAGTCTTAAAGTTGCCAAGTTTGGAGACCCCTGCACTATAGAAGGATGGGGGGCCAAGATTTTTATTCTCATTTCTGCCATGGTGGGGGTGCACCAGTCATTGTTGCCACTTCTCTAGGTATGGCATGGCATATTCCACATTCAGTTTTCCATTCCAGAGGCTTTGTCAGCTGGGGGTAACACATTTTTGGAAAGTGGGTTTAGTCCTGAGGTTTACTCACCCCCGAACTGTTTAGTCACATAATATCTGCTATTTGTTTTGAGGGGATATGCTTCCTCCCAGGTTTCATGGCCTGCCCTTCCTCTATCCCTAAATATCTGAAGGAGCTTCCTTTCCCTGTGCCAAAGTATTTATCTGTGCAGATAATTTCCATTTTTCTGTTGAAAAAGAGCTTGTCTGGTACCTACAAGGAAGAGGACTACGCTCTGGCGGGGCCCTGATTTTGGAATGCTCCCCTGCATTTTATTATTTTGGCATTGTTGAAACCTTTCTTTTAAAGGTGTTGTAATACAAATGAGGGCGTTCCATTTTTGTATTTAAGCATGCATTCTTAATCTTTGTCAAAGCAGTCTCCCCTTTTGTTTCCTAGAGTAGCTCATATCTTCTACTGAATGCTGCTGTTGTCTCATGGCTTGGGCTGCCTTGCCTTTGTGTTTTGCCTGGGACTTGCAGTCTCAGAGCTGCTGATGCTGTGGGGTAGAAGGGGGGGTACGCTTTTAGTCTGGTGTTGCACATTTGGGGGTGCTTGTTAAGCAGCAAAATTGATTCTTTAAACCCTGTTAAAATAGGAAAATATGTTTAATTTGTCAGGAGGGGCTCTGCAAAGTATACAGCACCCATTCATATCCCCAAACTACCTAGAGTCACTCCAAAGAACAAGATGGAATAAATAGTAGATACATATTATTAATAATTAAAGAATTGAAGAAGCATCTAAAATATTCTCCCAAATTATTTTTAAAAAATGGATTGAAGAACACACCCAAGAACATTTCAGATACTCTAAACACCCCAAGCAATCTTGTGAGCTTTTTGTATAGAGAATTAATGGGAGAAGCAAGGCTTCACACCATAGAGAAGGTAGAATTGTGAACCTAACATAACATTCAAACACACACGTTCCACTTTACTAGCCTAGTTTTTGAATCTAGGAAAGAGAGATGAGAACACTGTCTTTTTTCAGAAAAAGAGGTATATATATGCATAGGAAAATGGAAACAGTTACAAATGAGGATAAAGCATACGTTTGCTTAAAATCTAACAACAGGAACACTGTTAAGATGTTGCTCTTCTTGTCAGGAGAAATAAGGGTGCTTCACTTTTCCCCAAAGCCTCACACAGATTAGGTCAAGCCTCTTCAGACAAGTAATTTTGTTGGTGCTTCAAAATGATGGGAAGTAATCTGCACTGAAGCTGAGCCTGGCTGTCTAGGCTATTAAAGATATCTATATGCCATAGGCGAATAAAAAGATAAGAGGGCAGTCTTATAATGAGAAACAATAACTCTGCACACTTTGTTTACAGTTTACCCCAAAGACTGCAGATTAACACAAATCTCAGAGCATCTTTATTATAGAGCACTGTGTTGCAGAGTTGGGACTGACAACAGAGGCTGGAATTGCTAAGTAGGCTGGGACCATCTGTCCTCTTGGGGAGGCAAAAATGTGCATGATTGACTGACACCTGCTTGTCAAGGGCAGCCTGCTGGGAAATTTGCTCTTGGATCACTGAGCTCAGGGTTACATTTCCTGCATTAGAATCAGACAAACAATCTTCCTTGGATTCCTATTTATTTATTTAAAGGCACTTGCTGGTTTCTGTTGGCTTGGTAACATTGCATGTCTGTTTTGTTTATTTTTCTTTTAATTGATTTGTAAGAGGATAGCTTACCTTTTACCCCAAACAGCTGTCACAATAGCTCAGAACAACAATATGTTGCATCACAATGGTATCATATTTTTCATGTTGTGTGTGTGGAGTTGTAAGTTGAGGATTTGATCCTTTGTGGTCTAATCTATAAAAATTGTAAGCAAATTTCAAAAATCAGCTAACTAAAAGAGACATAATACTGTAAGTCAAAAAGACCTATTACAAATGCCATCTGAGATAAAGCAATTATTGGGATTAATCCAAACCATTTTCCTACAGTTGTCTTAAAATGTGGATCAGCATTTGCAGTCATTTACAACCTCTCTAAATACATAGAATTTATATGCAACTTATTTTAACATTTTTTCCTAAATGCAGTTATTCATAAATAGAATAAATAACTAGATTTGATTTCTTTAACACCCATGGTCTTTATGAATTTTGAACAGCGAACAGTGCTAATGGACCCATTCACTAATATCCATTCATTCCATTACAAAGGTTTTACTTGTTTCTGTTTATTAATCAACTTTTTTTTGCTAAGTACTATCTATCTGCTCCTCACAAAAACAAAAACTAATATAAATATTTACTTACTAAACTGTGGGCAAATTTATTTTACACTCCATGTCAGATTTATTTCACACTCCGTATATCCAAAATGGAATGTTGACATTTCAACATCTAGAACTTCACATGTGGACCTCAACTCCCAGAATTTTCTATATCTTATATACAAGTTTATTTCCATTGGACACATGAAATAATCTTCCCAATGGTATTTGATCATCACTAGTGTTAAAATGCTCCTGTCTGTGCACATAAGAGGGAAGTGATGGATCCCCACTTGTATTTTCTTTTAGATATGCTTAGCCTGTGAAATTTGAAGAAAATCAGTTTTGTTTTTATAGTGCATATAAAATTCTTACATCATATTCCACCCCCAAGTATGAGAACTGAGTCTGATGTTCAGGTCCTTCTATTGTCTTGCAGAAACACAGTGAAAAATCATATGGGATCAATTTCTCATGTCAGGTTAAGGTGCAGTCAAAAATTCTCTTTTAGAAGAGAGGGTCTGTTTTCAATTATCTAACTAAAGGCAATCAATGGTCAATCTCATCAATGACTGATTGCTCTCCACAGTAGCAAGAGCTTTTTGTCCTTTTCTATGGAATCTGGAAATAATTGGCTTTTTCTGCCTTTTTCTGCTTTAAAAGAAACCAGCCACATCCCAACATCCAAAGAATCATGTTCTCACATAATAACATATTTTCTTGATTGGGAATCTTATTTACCTAATTTCATTTTCATGTCTATATTTCCTTGTTTATATGAGTTCTATTGCTGCTGTTTTTGCACTTCCCAAGGCAACAAAATCAGTTTTCTGTTGTCTTGGTTTAAAACATTTGTTTTAAAATATATTATGAGTTAACATTTTAAGACTGCGATACTAAAGATTTACAGGGCAAGAAAGCCTCATTGAAATAATGACATTATTCTTTTTGATGCTAGCTAGAATACTATGTGAACATGAACTGATACTTCACATTTCAGCTGATGAGAGGCTTGCATCCTGAATCCTATTGTCTTTTTTATATCCAGATCTTTTCTTAAGAAATTGGCACTACTTGTGCGGTTTCCCCTTTGTTTATTATCACAGCAACTCTATAAGATCAGTGAGGCTGGAAGAGCAATAAATCCAAGATTATGTGGCATTTGAATTTTTCTATAGGATCATAATCAGAGGTGGTATTCAGCAGGTTCTGATCAGTTCTGGAGAACCGGTAGTAGAAATTTGGAGAACCAGCAAATACCACCTCTGACTGGAGGTTTTAAGTATCCTTCCCCTGCCATACCCATCAAGCCATGCCCACAGAACCGGTAATAAAAAAAAATTGAATCCCATCACTGAATGATCTATCTCCTACCCTTCTCCCAATGGTTTTTAACACTGATAATATGGTTCAATTGATAACTCTATTTAACTTTTATGCTTAATTTATTGTTTATATTCATATGCTTGGCTACATATAATTATAATATTGGCCCATTATTGTGCCTTATAATTCTGGTTTTGAAAGACTTGGCTTTATTTAAGTAGCTGTAATTTGAATTATAATTACTATCCAGAAATGAAGAAGTGGGTTGCAAAAATTGGACAATATGTGGTTCAAATGAGCTGCCATTACTACCGAGTAGCCACATTGCCATATATGAGAGTGGCCCTTCTTGCACTCCAAAAAGTGTGATGCATTGAGCAAAATAAAATAAAGGGTACTTTTTAAACTTCTAAATCTATATCTTACATAATTTCATTGATATTTACATTTAATTAAACAAATTAAATAATTAAAATTCATCCAAAATGTGGTATTTAATTATTATTTTTTCATTATCTTAATAGTTTGGGAGTAAGGGCTGTCCTTAAGTTTTTGGAGTTCCTCAAGCAACTTTGAGCTTTAGTTAGTTTCCTAGAGATGCTAGTCCAAATAAATGAGTAATAGTAGAGCAGACAGTAATAAAATAACAAAACCTCCAACTATTCATAAGTTATCAGGGTTTCCCATACTGATTAGTATCTTACAGGCAAATTTAAAAGTGAGTCAACCAGTTTAAAAATAAGTCTCTTAGTATCAACCTAGAACGTTACATACCCTAAGGTAGTCTTTCTCAACTTTGGCAAGTTTATGATGTGTGGACTTCAGTTCCCACAATTTCTTAGCCAGCTGGCCAAGGTTAAGAAACTCTAACTGCTCTAACATGAAGGCTTTGGCCTTCAGGGCAGGGATAGACATTAGGTCTTGCCCTGAAATATTGAATAGTCCATACTGAATGGACTTCTTACATCAAACATAACCAGTAGATTTATAATTTGTTATAATAAATGCCATTCCAAGACTAAGTACGTACAGTGAAAACATCATAGGCCCCAAAACACCATAAGAAAATTAAAAATGGGGGAAAGGGAATTGACATTTTAAAAATAGAATTCTGATATGTGTGCTTGCATAAATGCATAATTAATACCTCTGGAGAGAAAAAAATAAGTTTTCTTAGCTGATTTCTCTATTGTGTCTGAACTCTCTTGTAGTTGAGGAATTGAAATATTGTTAGAGTGAGGACCAGGGAGGCAGAAATGCCTTCCTTTTATGAGGCAACATCATGATAAGCATGCTTTTATTTGACAAGTACAGGGTATTATTTTTCCTGAGGACAGCTGAGGGAGTGTGCAATTTGAAAAAAATATGGATGGAGTGAATAATTCAAGCCATGACTTCATTGTAAAATCTGCAAGAGGGGGAATGTCTGTTCTGGCTTTCAGCTTTAGTTGACTCAGTTCTAGTTTGGTAGTAGAACCTAATTCCAAGGCTTAGGTTTTGATGAGTCTCCAGACAAGATGTTTCCAATCAATTGCCTTCTTCTACTCACTCTATTCTTTATCATGGTTGCCAATGCTTCCTTTATGTATGTCTCTGCCAGTTCTCTTTCCATATTTATTTTCAGAAGGTAAGACCCTGTGAAGCTTTGGTTCAAAGATTTGAACTCTTACATCAAAACAACAACATAAATCATTGCATTGAATTAAATGTCTCCAAAGTGACCGATTTGGACTTTTTTCATGCATGCAGGCATGAATTTTTTAATCAAATCAATTCTATTCCAACCATTGCATTGAACTTATAATCCAAATTGAATGGAGGATTTGACTAAAATTGAACTGAGTTCATAGAGATCTGTCAGAGTCAGAGGGCAAGTTGTAGACTAGTCAATTCTCCTTCTTACAGTATCTACTTATTCCAAAAAAAGCAGCCAGCAACAGCAAGGTGAAAAGGGCAGTATTATAAGGAAAGTCTCTGTCATACAAGGTAGTAGAAGTCTGTCCATACAGCCCAGACTAATTTAAACAGAAAGAACTATAAAAAGGAACAGAAACCTAAAACTTCCACGCAGTGGTTGACATTTACTTTTTTATTAATTAACATGTTTCTAACTTGTTCCAAAGAATTCTGTGTAGCATGCAAGTACAAAACTAGAATTATAAAACATTATGTCTATCATCTATCTGTCTGTCTGTCTCCATATTTGGCCCCAGTTTTCAGAGATGCAGGATCAAAGACATATGGAAATAAAACAGCTATGAACAGCTAGTAGAGTAGGGACAACATACACCTCTGGAGGTAGGAAGAGATTCCAAAGACAGCTCACCACATGTTTCTTCATTGTGAGATTTGAATTTAAATTTAGTTTATTTGCATTTTGCAATATTCTGTATTTGCATTAATGTTTTGCATCTGCATTTATCAATATTTCTTTGCTCAGTTCAGTAAAATACTTAGTGGTTCCATGAACCCTTTCCTTCCTCTTGCATTTATTGTTATATAGTGGGTCATCATTATCACTCTTGTTCTATGGACTGAAGGAGATATGGAGAGAAGTACTGTTTCACCTAAGTTCTATTGCTAGCAGTAGCATTATGTTACTTGCTGTCCTTATATATTTATTAGAAACCAGTTACTAGTTTGTCAATTCTAAGAATATACAAATAAAAGAATATTCTAAGAATATACAAATAAACCCTGTCAATGGAAAAATGAAATGAAAAATTCAAGAAAAAGTGTGTATTCAAATTCAGAGATAAGAAAGAACAGTTGTATAACTGAAAGTAAAATAAAGCATTTGAACTAAATTTGATCTACAAAGAAATTCCGAAGTATCCCTTTTTGAGCTCCATAGTCTTATGGCTAATGCACAAGAATTATCTCATGGACTCAACTCAACTGTTAAAAGAAGATATTTTTTTTATAAATTAGAGAAATTAAAATTTGATGTAATCTGCCTACAAGAAGTACATATTAAAAAGCAACATGAACAATTGTTGACACAACCAAAATTAAGGAAAATATTTACCTCTTTGACTTAATGTAAAGAATCCACTCCTGCAAAATTGATTTATACTGATGATGATGGAAGAATATTAATGATGGAAATAACGGACAATAATATGAAAACACTCCTAATTGCAATTTATGCTCCAAATGATAAACAGGAAGAATTCTATAAAAAGTTACACATGAAAATAATTGAATTGGACTATACTAATATAGTTATGATGGGAGACTTCAATGGAATCGTAGACAATAAATTGGACTATGCAGCACAGAAAACAACAAAACAAAACAGAAAGACTCTCCCCAAAACCTTTTTTAAAATGGTAGACGAAATAAATCTAAAAGATACATGGAGAGAAAGAAATGCTAAGACTAAACAATACACCTTCTATTCAAATAGACATTTATCATGGTCCAGAATAGATATGATATGGATCTCAACAGAATTAATATCTAACATACAAGAAATAAAT
>JANHFN010006127.1:112694-133690 GCA_032468175.1 Toxicocalamus goodenoughensis | reverse complement strand
GGGGGGGTCTGGAGAAATGGGGCAAATTCTTTTTAGTTGACAGTTATAAGAAATGTCTACTTGAGATTACTTCTGTCCAAGGGGCAAAACCAGGTATTAGAGCTATGGTAAATTTTTTCCCACAGACCAAAAAAATGTTATATAGGTAGTCCTTGATTTACAACCATAGCTGAGCTTGCAATTTTGGTCACAAGTCACAATAGTCATAAGCCATGGTTGATTTTATAACCTTTTTTTGCAGTGATTGTTAAGTGAACATCGCAGCCATTAAACGAACACGATTCGTTAAGCAAATCCATTATCCACTATGGGGTGTTTTTTGCCAGAAACCAGTATTATATGACCGTTTCTGGGGGGGAAACCCACCATTATAAATCGTAAAAAAAAGCTTTTCAGGTCCATCATAACTTTGAACGGTCACCTACAGTAGCATCATAAGTCATGGACTACCTGTATCTATTAAGTTTTGTTCTTTTTGTTGAATAAACGATTGCAAAGTGAATTTTTCATAGGATCTTTATCTTTATATTCTATTTAAATGAAATTGAAAAGATTGATATATTCACGTTTTAAAAGAAAAACCCCTTTCCATGGGATGTGCTTGCAAACTTATCTTTTTCACATGACAGCATCGGATTAAATTAGCTTTTACTACACAAAATGTTCCTATCATATTAAAACTTGGGTCTTTCGCATTTGTGCAGTTTCAAGTTTTTAAGAGTGCTTTTAAAAGCTTCAGGCGATGTGTTTGCGCTGTTCAGTGGTGCGTTTCAAACATTTTTACCACCGGTTCGGTGGGTGTGGCTTGGTGGGCGCGCTTTGCATGCGCGCGCACACACTTTGCCTGTGCACACGCACCCAAAACGCACTTTGCGCAGAGCGCAGAGGCTTTCCGACTCGTCTCCTGCAATCCTGCACTGCTTCTTCAGCAGCTGCCGCGTGGCAATCTGCTGTGCCGCGCAAAGCAGCTGCGCTCCAAAAGCAGGAGATAAAGGTGATCATCGCCACAACTGGCTCGGCAGAACCAGAATACCACCACTGGCACCGTTGCTTAAACCAGCAAATGAAAGAAGTTGGAGGACTTGCTAATTCTTACAAGCCTGTTTCTCCAAAGCAAGAGAGCCACAGCTAGCAACTCTGGGATTCAAACAGAAGAAGCATTCACTCTACGTTAAGATGATTTAAAAAAAAAAAAACCACACACACCCAAACACAGCAATTGTGCTTAATATGAGAGGGCTTGTGAGGTACCTGAGAGCATTTAGAAGACCTTCTACGCTGTTGGGAGGCTGGTCTTTGAGGACTTTGATGCATCCTTTCATCTAGAGTGCCATAAAATAGGAGAAAAACAAAATATAGTATTTCAACGAATGTCTAGACGTGATGCAGTAATTCCGTACCTGTAATTTCAGCGAACCGATTCATGCAAAGACCTTTTTATTGGATATTTTAGGAAATATCCAAACTTGACGTCAGTGTAAGTCACCTAAATTCTTAAAATGACAACTTAATAATAATAATTTAAAAAAAAAATCTGCCACCACAAAAAAAAATCAAAGGAACTGTAGCATACATTTTCTCAAGCTCTATCTAATTGTGAACTTGACGAGAACCATACGTGTAAACCAATCCCGAATTGTTCCATCTATTGTCTAAATTATTAATTTTTCTAAATTATCCCATCTGTTGTTTAAAGCAGTATTTTGAAAGCTACATCACCCATGTGTTGTTAGGAGAAAAAAAAAATGAAGGACAGCAAAAAAGCCCAAATATAGTTACATAAAGAATTAAATTTTATGAAGACAGAGAGCAATAAAGAATACACAGAGGAAATAGGAAACGGCACACAAAGGAGAATCCAGACTTGAAACAGTAGAGATGGAGTTGTGAAAATAAAAACTCAAAATCATTTGAGGCCAGTACAGAACATTTAAGAATAACAGAAAGGGCTGTTTTGGTTATGTTCAAAGTAAAAGGGGGGAAAAAATCAATGTATCAACTTATTCAGTGAAGAAACGTGGAAGAAACAGAGTTATTTCTGTTTTCATTCCATCTTCTCTAACCAACTCTACGTGTTCCACCAGGAGATTGTGAAGAAAAGGAGGAAGGGATGAGAATAAAACTTGAGATTGATAAAATTATGGACATAGAATAACTCTTTGAGTGAGTTTAAATTTCCAGGGCCAGATAAATCACATTCCATAATACTGAAGAAACCACCTGATGGGCTGGCCAAATATTTGGACATTATCATTATTATTATTAGACTCCCTGGAGAACGGAAATCTCCTTATCTCCAGAAAGAGAAGAAAAGAAGACCAAAGATGCAGAAAACTATAGATCTGTCATTTTGATACCAATGCCTTGGGAGATGCTACAGTAATAGATCTGTTTGTAAGCTCTTTTGAAAATAATGAAGCCAGCATGGATTTGTCAAAAATAATTCTTGCCACATCCCTTTTTTTAAAAAAAAAATCCCATTTTTGATCAAATAGCTTCCTTAATGAATTATGGGGAAGTTGCAGAGTAAATATTGATTAGCAACCCCACTTGGTTTCTCCCTCCAATTTGATGAGGTGGGTACAATTATTGATCCATTTAATTAGAATGCTGTCCAGCCTACACTTAATTAGCATGTTGTAGGAATTTGGACTGAAGTGGTGTACAGAATATGCCTCCCATTTGCAGCCAATACAAAATTGGATGGGAGACTTAATATCTTAGGAAAGAGAAGTAAAGTTTAAAATGAGTTGATAGGTTGGAAAAAATGACCTGAGTATAGTTCTGTGAAAAAAGTACAGATAGTCCTCAACTTAAAACAGTTCATTTGGTGACCATTCAAAGTTACAATGGCACTGGGGAAAAAGTGACTTATGACTGTTTTTCACACTTACAACCATTGCAGCATCCCCATAGTCATGTGATCAAAATTCAGGTGCCTGGTAATTGACTAATATTTAAGATGGCTACAGTAAAACCATAAAGGTCGTAAAATGGGGCAAAACTCACTTAACAACTGTCTCGCTTAGCAACAGAAATTTTGGGCTCAACTGTGATCATAAACCGAGGACTATTTGTACTTGCTTGCCCCTTTCAGATTTTTTCTAAAGGTTCTCATTCAGTGGCAAAAATGTGCAAAGCTTCCCAAAATCTGAAAGGAAAGAAGTATTGTTTCACTGAAGTATAATAGAAACAGCTTCAGAATGGGAGAAAATATGGAATGTAAATTATAAGCTAACAATATCTTCAGCATATAAAGAAAATCTGTACAAAATGTTTTACAGATGCTATCTGGCCCCAACAAGATTGGCAAAAATATACCCCCAATGTAAGCCCAAAATATTGGAAATGCCCAAAAGTTGATGGGTACATTTTACCCATATGTGGTGGCTATGTCCTGAGACCAGGACATTCTGGACTCAAATTAAAAATTGGCTACAGGAGATCATTAGCTACCAAACTGAACTCAGATCAGAAACCTTTCTCTTAGGAATTATTGAAGATCGAATTCCAAAAAAAACAAAATATTTGATGTTACATATCTTAACAGCCACCAGAATAGCATATGCACAAGTATGGAAAACACCTAATATCCCTAGTGAGGAATTAATATTACAAAAAATAATGGAAAGTGCTGAAATGAATATGCACACATTGAAATTGAAAGGAAAGGACGACTATTTCTGAATTTGGAATAAATGGTATGATTGGGTAACAAACAGAAATAAGATAGGAAATTAATCTGTAAGAGACCTCAAAAAAAGGAACTGTAAATATGTAGAATATATAAGAATATAAGAATAATAATTATGGATAAAGTTATTAATCAATGTTAGATAAATGTATAAATATAACGTGTTAAGCTTTATAAGATAAGAACCTATATAGATGTCAAAAAATGCTGTTGAAATGATATTTTGAATTGTAATAATGGAAACTTAATAAAAATATATTTTAAAAAAGACTGAAACAGCTTCAGCGAGGAAGCAAATTCCAAATGTGCTAGGACTGGACATTTAGGGGAAAGATCATGGAGAAGTCCTAGGTTGCAAGCTGAATTTGTAACCGTAGCCTGGTGTTGCAATAAAAAACACTTATTAGGCTGACACAACAGAAACATCATTGCCAAATCACGGGAAGTAATTGTTCCCCTTTATTCTGCTTCAGTCAGATCCTGCTGGGCTCTGTTTTAAGGATTCAGAGAAATTGGAAGAGGCTAAGAGAGCTGCAATAAGGATGATCAGGGGAGGATAAATAAATCTTAGAGAGAATGAAAGAAGCATGCAGGGTTACTCTTAAGAAAAAATATCTGAGGGCCACAGGACAGCTCTCTTCAGTTGAAGTCTTAAAAGTTGTGAAGGTTGGATACCCTGGCCTAAATAGTCCTTCAATCTATAATTAGCCCTTTTTGTTAGGTATAATACCAGAAAGCTATGACAAAGGGACTATATATTTAATATTACATGTATTGACTGCAGCGAGAATTGTATTTGCACAATATTGGAATTATATTTTCAGATGAAAATATAATTCGGAAAATATTGGATTGTGCAGAGATAGACTGACATTGAAAATAAAAGATAAAGGAGATACAGTGTATTAACGTGAATAGGTTTTATCAATTGTTAGAGATAAAGGTAGACATTAGATGAAGAGCATTGTCACGTTCAAGTAAAACATTGTTTATAGGCACGCTAATATAATCAATAGGATTACAAATAAGCTAATATCATTATAAATATGGTTAGAATTATTTTGTTGTACTATTAGTAATGCTATCAGTAAATATGTTACTATTTATTTATTTTTTCCTTTTGTAAAATGGTATGCCCGGACAACACACTGTATTCAAAATAGGTAAAGGTTCCCCTCGCATATACGTGCTAGTCGTTTCCGGCTCTAAGGGGCAGTGCTCATCTCTGTTACAAAGCCTAAAAGACAGCGCTGTCCGAAGACGTCTCCGTGGTCATGTGGCCGGCATGACTAAATGCCGAAGACGCACAGAACGCTGTTACCTTCCCTCCAATGTGGTCCCTATTTTTCTACTTGCATTTTTACATGCTTTTGAACTGCTATATTGGCAGAAGCTGGGACAAGCAACGGAGCTTACTCCATTACGTGGCGCTAGGGATGCAAACGCAAACTGCCAACCTTTCTGATTGACAAGCTCAGCGCCTTATATACTTATATATAAATAAAAAACTCTTGACATATCAATCTATAATTATCCCTCTGTGCTCTCCCATTGTTCCTCCCCCACCCCCCAAAAAAAAAAATCCAGTCAGCAATGAAAAGGAATATTTCAACTATCCAAAGACAGAACTTACATCAATTTTTGAAGTTTTTGCAAAAGCACCCACTGGATGCACATGGTCGTAGAGGATTATAACACCCACCATTACCCTCAGGCAGAAGGACACGGTCTCCTCGTTTGTGAACCTGCTTCTGTACTCCCTGGAGCAACAACAGATGACATAAAAAGACACTGGATTACCAAAAGCTGAAGCAACATACTTTTAGCAAACTTGCAAGTTCAGCTCAATAACTTCCCAAAATAGGCCATGTGTGATTGTAAGATTGAAGAGTCTTCAATTAAGTTTATCAATTGTAAAATTCAACTACAGTCCTTCTTGGATGGATCCAGCAGTTCTACGAAAGCCCTGACTCGACTCCTGAACTTTTTTTTTTTTTAATTTATTTAGTCATACGTTGCCTCTCTTGTTTTTTGAAAACAACTCAAAATGAGGAACATATCTAATATTACTTCTTTCTCTTATTTTTTCCACAACAACCACTCTGTGAGATGGGTTAGGCTGAGAGTGGTTGGCTCAAAATCACCCAACTAAGGTGGGACTAGAACTCACAGTCTCCTGGGGATTTGGCCCAAAATCAACCAGCTGGTTTTCATGCCTAAGGCGGGACTAGAACTCAGTGTCCTGGGGATTGGCCCAAAAGCAACCAGCTGGTTTTCATGCCTAAGGCAGGACTAGAACTCACAGTCTCCTGAAGATTGGCCCAAAAACAACCAGCTGGTTTTCATGCCTAAGGTGGGACTAGAACTCACAATCTCCTGAAGATTGGCCCAAAATCACCCAGCTAGCTTTCATGCCTAAGGTAGAAGTAGAATTCACAGTCTCCGGGTAATTGGTACAAAATCAACCAGCTGGCTTTCATGCCTAAAGCAAAACTAGAACTCACGGTCTCCTGGTTTCTACCCTGGTTACTTTTTTTAAAAAACTATGTAGGAGATGAAAACATGTAGAAAACTACCGGACACCTTGGAACGCATCTCCAGTGTTGAAATATTTAACAGTATTCCCACAAGAAATAAACTGTAGAGTTTCCCTCTAAACGTAAGAGAATATTAAAACTGAAAGTGCCAAGATCTCTTGAAGAAGATCGTAATTCCATCTGCTCTTTAAGTGGAGTATGAGGTCTACTGTAAGAAGATGGGAAACAGTCCTTATTTTCCCCTATGGTCACCACCTGATGAGACAGGGCAGAGGCAAAATGTATTTTATGGTTCTATTTTATCAGCTCTCAGGCCTCATCAGGATTCCCTTTTGCAGAACTGTTATATTTTTGCTGAGAACGGAGACTGAGGATAAGATTAAGAGGATCTTATCCCTGCTCCCTGCTAGGATTCCTGCCTCTGGCAAAATCTCCTGCAGAACGGTGTGCTTAGAGCTCAAAGCATTGTTAGAGACCCCACACACCCACTTCATGGTCTGTTTCTGTTGCTCTCCTCTGGGAAGGGGTTTCAAAGTGTTTCTAGCAGGACTACCAGATTCTGGAGCAGCTTTGTTCCCTGGGCCATTGATCTGGGTAAACACACAAGATTCGTTTCTCTCGCCACCTATGTACATGCATACATCCGAACTAAACTGTGCTGCTTCTCTGCGTCATATATGTGGGTATATGTATAATTTTGTATTTATTTATTTATTTATTTTGTCATGTTTATGTAGGGTATATTGGAGGTGGTGACCCTTTGAGAGCTATATGCAATGAAATTTCATTTTATTGTAGGCCAATTAGTGTACATTTATAGTGAGTTATTCTACTCTATTCTAACCCCTGTCCTCTTAACACACTACTTGGATAAACAGATCAAACTAAAAGAACTAAAAGAAGGAGCAACGTGTTTTGTGACCCAGCATTTTGGAAAATGTGAGGTTTATACAAAAAACACGGGAGAAAGAGACCTAAATACTGACAATATACCAAATACTATCGTTGTGTTCCCCCCCCCTCTCAATCACAATCTCTTTCTCTCTCTCTCAACCTCAATCTCTCTCAACCTCAATCACTCTAACCTCTCTCTCCCCCCACCCCTCTCTCCTATGGCTGGGAAAAGATCTGCCACACAGCTCCACCTCCACACACCCCCATTCCTACCCTAAAAGCAACTTCTGAGCTGAAAGGATTTTTCTGGAGAGAAGAGGAAGTTAACTTAAGGAAAGTAGGTTTTCAGCCTTTGTTCTACATATGTTGCAATAACCTCAGCTGTTGGGAAAGGGATGGGGGAGAAGGCCACTCTGCAATATTCTGTCATTTTAGAAAGGTTCTGGCTGGTTTAATATGAGTGCAGCTCTGTGTGTGTGTGTGTGTGTGTGTGTGTGTGTGTGTGTGTGTGTGTGCGCGCGTGTGCGTGCATGTGTGCCCGTGCGCGCATGTGCGCAGAGACCAGAATAAATTGATTGGCTGACTTCATTTCTTCCTTCATATACCAATGTTAATTTCTTTCAGTCTTTTACAATTTTATTTGTACCAATAAATTAATCGTAATGATGATGACCCTCACCTATTGAAAAAAAACCCCTCATTTAGGGTTAATTGAAAATGTACAAAATACTATTCAGCTTCTTTGTCAAGCAAGAAAGTTAAAATGGGGCAGGGAAGCAGGGGAGGTCCCCAAATGTGCATTTTAGGCTATAAAAGGTATTAATGTTAACTTTTGTCAGAGATTCTTCTAAATCTTTCCAGGAATAAAAAGCCAACATGTTTCCACATTTGTTAAAATCAAAGTTGGCTCTATCCTTTTGTGTAAGGTAGTCCTCGGGTTATGACGATCACAGTGATATCTCGTGAGGGTCATACATATAATCATACAACCAGTATACCAGTAGTCCTTGACGTGCAATCACAACGGAGCCCAACATTTCTGCTGCTAAGTGAATTTTGCCTCGTTTTACGACCTTCCCAGCCCTATTTGTTAAGTGAATGACTGCAGTTGTTAAGCGAGTCACACGGTTGTTAAGTCAATACGGCTTCCCGTTTGACTTTTGCTTGTCATAAGGTCGCAAAAGGGGATCGCATGACCCCCGGGGACGCTGCGACCGTCATAAATGTGAACCAGTTGCCCAGCGTCCAAATTTTGATCACGGGACTTCAGGGACATTGCGACGTGTGAAAAACAATTGTCGGTCACTTTTTTTTACGTAAGTTGAGGACAACCTGTATTTGACAATGAGGGTATCTGAAGGGGTGGTTCTACTCACGGGGTTTCCAGCATGACTCTGCAAACGCTGGCCATGGTGCTTAAGCAATCTGTGGTGTTTTCTATAGGTAAATTCTTGTTCTGTTGAACAGATGGATAAGGAAGAAAAAGTCAGTGAAATGTGATCGGGAGAGCATTGTTTTTGTTTCCCCTTTCCTAATGGCGCCCTGTAATAATAGTACTTATGGTAAGGACGGCAGAGCGGTTATTTAAGCCATTTCTCCCAATTCTAAACCGTGCAAGGCACGTAGGGTGAATATTCAGAGATTCTGCAGCTTAACGGGTGTGTATTTTACCTGGAGCTGCCCTTAAAGAGCACCCCAAAAGCTTCCTGTGGCATAAAATGCATTGTGCCAGCAGAAAATGCACAGACGGTCACACCTTGGCTCTGTCACACCTTGTGCAGTGGTTGGCAGTTTGCTGCTAGGTGCAGTTCAAGGCCTTACTGCTTTGACTTTTGAAAGCCCTATTAAAGCCATAGGACCTTATCTGAGAGACCATGTCAACTGGCATATGCAGCAAAAGAAACTCCTGAGACATTATTTTATCGAGAGTATAACTTTGCTGAGAGATCCACATAGGCACAGTAGAAGCAAAGGCAGTTCTGAAGTTTTCACGCGAAAGACTGCATTGTTAAAATCCCCCGTATTTCCCTCCCTCTGGGCCATTGTATCCCCCAATGCAGTGCAATCTCTTTGTTTTGCAAAACAGTCAGCTCGGCTCAGAATGCTCTCATCGTTAGACCTTGAAGTGTCGAGATTCTCCCAGGCCACAGATGGTGCACATGAATTCTTCAGTTCTCTCCCTAGCCACTCTTACATACCAATCTTCCTTTGGGAAGCCATGGTGAACTTGCAAAGTCATGGTATGTGAGGCTAAATGAGGTTGAGGGCTTCTGGGTGCCTCTCTGGTTGTTTTCTTGAGGACATTTCATTGCTCAAATTAGGTAACATCATTAATGCTAGACTTAGCACTGATTATGTTCCTTAGCTGGGTAACGAAACGTCTGCAAGAAAACAACCAGGCTCGGAAAGCAACCTCACTCAATCCTGTTAATAGGATTCTCATTTATCGTTATCTTGAGGTTCTTTTATGTTTTCATTTCTGTTCTTATTTATTTTTGATGTTCTTTTTAAAATTGTGATATGGCTTTGTTATTCTTGCTTGTAAAGAATATTTTTTTATGAAATGGGCAGCTACACAAATTTGTGAAATAAATAAAATCCCCTGAACAACTTTACACAGTTCTTGCTGTCCGTGAAGAACAATTCATAATACTGACAAGGCTTGACCCTTCCTCTCCACTGAAACCCCAAAATAAAATTTATGTCAATCTGTCACAAAAGGCACAATCGTTTTCCAAAGCAATCTGTGTTAACAGTTAACGGAAATTGATTCATGCACATACCTCTGAAACAAATTTTGTTGTGGCATCACTTAAGGTTTTCAACATTGGTGTCGCTTCAGCGTAAAATAAGGACATTCTGTTGGCCAATTCATTGTTTACTTCGTTTTCCCCTTCTGCCTACCAAAAGTGAAAGTAAATGTTTGCATGATTAAATGGGTCAAGGAGAAAAGAACACAGGGAATCATTTTCTTTTATTCTATTTAAAAGTTCACCTACTGGGACATTGTTGATTCTCATACGACTTAAGGTTCTTCTGTAATAACTGAAATCATTCTGAATTGCAGGATTTGTCATCTTAAAAAAAAAGAGAGATACAAGGTCAAGGCACCAAGAAACTCATGACAAAATTACATACAAGCCTGAGCAACTCAGTTTCTGATACCCCAAAATGACACCCACAGAACCTCCATGAAATATTGAAAAAAAAATTAATTGCCAAATCTTGTGAATCAGGATCTTCATGTGAGAAAACATGACATTGGAGGGGAGAATATGCTAGTTCTTGAAGCAGAGGAATCCTAAAATCAAGTTTAAAATTTGGGGAACGCGTGAGATTTTCTACCCTTTTCTACTTTCTTACCTTCTTATAATTTGTATGCCTATCCATTATGAACACTGTTAAGTCTTGGTGACTCACAATCCAATTATTATGATTTTATTCGGTGAAATGTCAACCTCTGCCTTAATTTGTTCAAAAGAGGGCTGAATTTCTAAGTTGTAAAAGGCGGAGAAATTAGACATATTTATTTGATTTTTTTAAAATCCTGCCTTTATTGCTTAATAGGTAACTCAAGGCAATGAACATACGTGATGCTCTTTCTTCCTCCTATTTTCCCAACAATGACCCCCCCTATGAGATAGGCTGGACTGAAAGTGACCCACTCAAATTCCCCCCCACCCAGCTTTCAAGTCTAAGGCAGGACTATAACTCACAGCCTTCTAGTTTCGCCCAAACTCCCCAGCCAGCCTATATGCCTAATAAATAGATATAAATAAAATGGCATTTCAAGGCCAAGCCACTTCAGTAGCATTGATGATCATGGTTCACGACCCGATCACATATAAAGCTTAATCAACTGGACTATTAGAGATACTCCAAAATATAAATGAGCAAAAATAGTGAGACTGTGACATAATAATCAGCATTACCAGATTTCTTCCTCTTCCTCTGAAGATTTTCCATAGATTGCACTGAAGTGAGGGATAGAATGGCTCCTGATTTGATTCAGGTCTCTTATTTATATCCTTAAGGTTAGCTATCTATATTCTTAATGTGGATTAATAATCCGACTCCTCTAACAAAAAGGTTGACTAGTAAATATGGATGTTTGAAAAGAATCTGTTAGAAATCTATTATTTCTGCAAAAGATGGAAATAGGAAGAAACACATCTAAGTAACCTCCTTATTTGTTTTAAACACAATCTGAAAGGAGACCAAACCTCAGTGTCAATCATGTGACTTGGTGATCAGCCAACTGTTCAGGAATTACTCTGTTGTATTTACCTTCAGTTCGTCAAACCGAAGCGTGAAATGAAGGATTTCTGCAAACTGTTTAGCAAGAGCCTGCTCTCGCTCCAGATGCTGTGTAGGAGAATATGGAGTGCTAGTCAGGGCCCCGAGGAGACCTCGTAAAGCAGATTCTATTTTGAGGGTGGAAAAAAAGAAAGATAGGCATATATCAAACGCTGGGGATGTGTTGGAATATCTTGGCATAATTCACAGTTACAAAAACAGGGTGCAGTTCAAGTGTGACAAAATCCTAGGTGTTGGTGTGTTGACTCTAAACAGTTGAGTTTAATCTGGCTCCGGAAAAAAAAGAAAAGAAAAAACAAACAAATTCTTGCCTAACTACAGATACATTGAAAATTTACAACTCAAAACACACCAGCAGCAAGTTGCCAAAATCATGTAGGGGTGTGATATTGTCCTTAAAAGTCATCTCCATCTGTCATGCTAAAATGGATTTAGGGGTTTTGCAGTTGCTAATCTAAGCTTGTGTGAAGTGGAAATACATGAAGTTTGCTAATTGAATAAAATAAATATTATTATAATATAAATTATAACAGTCTCACCTAGCCTCTGAGAAAATTCATAGAATTTCTTTAGTTTGCCCACTAGGGGGACAACTGCACCCCACGCTTTCTCTTGCAGTCTCTCGTCGGTGGGATGCTGTATTGCCTGAAAAAAAATAAAACGTATATTTCATAAAAATAGGAGTTCCCCTTTACCCCTACCCTTTCTGCAATATTATCTTTTTGTTATTATTGATTGATTGATTAGCCTTTAGGCTACACAACAACATACAAGGTTCAAACATGTAAAACCCTATACAAACAATTTAAAATCAGAGTAAGATAAAATACAATAATTTAATAAATATGTAAAATAGAGTAAAATGAGATAAAATGATATTTCTGTATCCTCCCTGCAATCTACCCCAATCTTTAATATTATCTAATGACAAAGTAGAGGCATCATTTTGTGTGTTGTTTAACGTTCTGGGGAAAGAGAGAGGTACAGGATCTAAACGTTTTCACTATATACATTATGCTATAAGGTCAATAGCAACACTATGAGGATCACCTTTTGTAACAAATGTGTGATGCAAAGACAAACTGGCAATCAGTGTGTATTTACAAGGGTTGCAGTGCTCCATGTTCATGTCATCTCCATTTTGCAACCTTCACAGCAGACTTCTGATTTGCAAGGCCGATGAGGAAGACAGCAGGAAATTGTAAGCTGCAGCTAGGTGACGTCATGCTTAATGACTATGGGCAACCTACTTAATGACCATAGCCAGAACTGATGGACTGTTGTTATTAAGTGGGGAAAGGTCACATGATTCTTCACTTTACGATTGTACATGCCATAGCCAGGAATTTGATCCTGACCTGCTTAAGGTTGACTCAGCATTCCATTGTTCAGAGGTTGTTAAAATGAGGACCCAGGTTGTTGGGGAAGATATGCTGACTCTGTAAACTGCTTAGAGATGGCTGAAAAGCACAGTGAAGCGGTATATAAGTCTAAGTGCTATTGCTACCATGTTTCCCTGAAAATAAGACCTAAACAGAAAATAAGCCCTAGCATTTTTCAGGTAATGTAAGCCGTACCCCAAAATAAGCCCCAGTTAAGGTCATCAGACAGATGGATGCATTTAATACCGTATTTCCCCCAAAGGCCTATCAGGAAAATAAGACTTCATGTGTCTTTTGGAGCAAAAATTAATAAGACCTGGTTTTATTTTCAGGGAAACACAATATTAGTGACAGAATTGCTAGTCCCAAGGGCACTCTTTGATCCACATAATCATGGATCAAAAAGTGAGTGGAAGGAGATGCCTTAAATAAAAGATATCCTTAAAGGGAGCAGTGTGGTGGTAACACAACCAATGAGAAATAGATGTAATTTGTTTGTAAGCCATTGATTACTTTAGATGGAAAAGTATAAAGCAAACCCTCTGGATGATTTCTAAAGACATGCTTGATCAAGACCAGGGTTCTTTTTTTCAAACTTGGCAAACTTTTAAGATGGGTGGATTCCAACTCCCCAAATTCCCCAGCCAGCATAAGGCTGTGGCTGAATTCCACCCAGAGTTGCCAACACTGTATTGGAAAACATTAATCAAGACTCTTGACCCACTGAGTACACTTGTAAATATTGTGTTATGGCTCATTAAACAAACATTTTATACCATTTCCTCACTTAAGATATCAAGAGGCCTTCACTGATCAAAAGGAAGCTTGTGGGCGCTAAGCTTTTACAACAGGATTCCTGAACTGAATATCTGATGAAGTTTTACCTCTCGTATTTCATGTCCAGCTCCTCTGTAGGACTGTAAGTCTTCCAGGATTCCTTCTGCATCCTTTAACACTACATTTACCTGATTGTAAATTTCCTTTTCTGATTCTGTAGGTTGAGCATCTACGCATAGGAGAGAATATCAGGTTGCGTGTGCAGTTATCCCCTTTACAAATCAAAATATTATG
Source organism: Toxicocalamus goodenoughensis (assembly GCA_032468175.1). Classification (NCBI taxonomy): domain Eukaryota; kingdom Metazoa; phylum Chordata; class Lepidosauria; order Squamata; family Elapidae; genus Toxicocalamus; species Toxicocalamus goodenoughensis. The sequence goes on along the minus strand of JANHFN010006127.1, from coordinate 119,795 downwards.
TCCATATTTTACTCCTAATTTTGTTAACAACTCTAGCGGAATATCTTTCCACTATGACATTTGATGAACATTTATTTGTCATAATGTCTGCGTGGCTTTAACTTTATTTATTTATATTTATCAATCAGTGGATCTTTTTTAACTGTTACATTGATGGTAGCCTTGTTTTATGCTTATTGGATCTGGTTTTATCAATTCAATTTCATATATCATTGCAAGAACCTTGCAGATTAAAGTAGTTCAACTTCTTTTTCAGGCAGTATATTCTTATGCTATGTCTCCACCACCAAATATAAAAATATTATCACTGTTCTAAAGGGATGTAGTTATATTATAGTTTCAAAATCAGCATCTTATGAAATTTTAGGTACCATTCTGAATGATTCTAAGAGGCTAATAAAAAGAGACACTACAACTATCATAAAGCCATGTAGGCATAGAACACATTCTAATTTTATTTATACATTTTTTTACTCAATATCAGGAACATTTAACACGTTTCTCTATGCTCTAGCAGTGTTTTTGGAAAATTAGAAGGCACTGAACTGTATACGACTTTGGATGTGAAAGGGGGGGGGAAGCATTCTACAGTGAATGGGAATAACAATGAAGCACCTCATTAAAGTAGCTGCATCTTCTTCCAGTGTCACACGGCTGCCTTTGCAGTGTAATCTGATAAAGATGGAAATAGTTTAAGGAAACCTTAATGAGGAGAATTTCTAAATGGAAATGCTCATTATGGTCTTAATCAGGAGAGTTACACACAGACATTTTGTTTGCCCATCCAGCAAATGAAGTTGCTGCAAAGCACCTGGATGGGCAAGCAAAACAACTATGAGCTGTGGTGGCGCAGTGGTTAGAATGCAGTACTTGCAGGCTACTTCTGCTGCCTGCCGGCTGCCTGCAATTTGGCAGTTCAAATCTGACCAGGCTCAGGGTTGACTCCCCTTCCATCCTTCCAAGGTCGGCAAAATGAGGACACAGATTATTGGGGGCAAGATGCTGACTCCGTAAACTGCTTAGAGAGGACTGAAAAACACTATGAAGTGGTATATAAATCTATTGCTATCTGTGTGTAACTCTATTGATTAAGACTATAATGAGCATTTCCATTTAGAAGTTTTCTTTATTAAGGCTGTGCAGCCCTTCAGATTCAAAGGAGAAAAGATACTTTGGAGCATGTAGTGGTACACTTCATCTCACAATCAGGAGGCTGTGAGTTTGATCCTAGGTAGAGGCAGATATTTTCTCTCTCTGGGCACAATGAGAATATATCTGCTGAACAAAACTCCACATTGGCAACAGGAAGGGCATCCGGCCATTAAACACACTACTAGCTCCATTCAGTTGCCCAAACATAATCCCGCAAGGGATTATGAAGTTGTTAAAAGATGATAACAAAGTGGTACACTCATATCACTAGGTCAGGGGTCCCCAAAATTGGCAACTTTAAGACTTGTGGATTTCAACTCCCAGAATTAAGCATAGCTGGCTGAGGAATTATGGGAGTTGAAGTCCATAAGTCTTAAAAGTTGCCAAGTTTGGAGACCTCTGAACTAGGTGATAACTCCTTAAACTACATCCATCTTTATCGGATTGCACGCCAAAGGCAGCTGTGTGGCCCTGGGGGAAAATGCAGCTACTTTAATGAGGTGTTTCATTGTTATTCCCATTCGCTGCAGAATACTTTTTTCCTTTCACATGCAAAGTATTATACAGCTCAGCACCTTCTGATTTTCAAAAAGCACTGCTAGAGAAGCCTCTTAATCTTTTGTTTCATTCAAATGGGAAAACTGTGATTATTCAAAAGAAACCAGTTCCACAATAGGCTTTAGGGCCCTCTTTTCTTTTGAAGTTGGTTTCTCGGTTCTGATAAAATAGGACACAATGGAGACTTGCTAGCTTTGCAAGATCCACTCCACTAGAGTTGAGTACAAGTTGTGGGCACCAACAAAATACTTAAAACATATTTATTATAACCTATGATTAATTTTACACTATAGCCCCTTTTTTCCTAAATGGATATTGTTGCCTCAGTGAATATTCCCAACACGTGCTCATATTTTTTCATCCTTGTGTCACCCACTCTCATATAAATTAGCCAATAAAACAGAACTTAATTTATGGTTCAGGCATTGTCTAATAAGCTGCTTTTTCAGAAATGCATAAAACAAATATGATACGTAAGTTAAAAACAGTTCTCACTTTCAAAATCCAGGAAAAAGTTTGGTCCCTGTTCAAGGTCTGTGCACGTCAAAACTTTAAGAAGGTTCCCCATGTTAAGATGCCTGTTGAGACACAAACACATGTTTCCTTTAGGAAAGTGCTGAAAAATTAAGAGGTAGGGGGGAGATGTACAGATTGATATAACTTGGGGAGCTTTCACTTCCTGTCAAGAATCAGCAGAGTGGACATATCCCTCCCAAATTCCCAATGTCCTATAAATGACAATTGGCTCTTCCATAACAAATGAAAGACACAAGAACCTCATTCTGTATCCACTAAAGCCACAGACCACACAGCTATCCAAGTACGATTATACTACTCTTCTTAGCTTTAACAGATGCCCAGAATTGAAAGAGGCTCTTTGGACCACTGAATCCAGTCCCCTGGTCAGTAAGCAAATGTATATTTTCGCTTTGCCTACAGCTTATAGATTTGGCAGATCTGCATCCAGGTCTTCCTTTCTCTGCTGCTTTTACATCATATTAACAGCCAATTCTCATAAAACTTTAAAAGAGAGCTGAGCAAGTTAATGTTGCCCTTAAAATGCTTCGCAGTATGACTTCCCAAAACAACTGATGGGAACTCTAATTCAGAGCATTCAAAAAGCAGAAAAGTTGCTTATTCCCCAATCTACATAATCATCGCATGTATTCAGCATAACTATAGTTATAATTTTTCTTCAATATTAAGCCTTTCTCATATTTGGCTTCTTTTTTCTACACACAAATACACACACCATGTATCTTCTTGAACTATCTATAGAAAGGGATATCAAGTTTATGATTACTTATTTACATATTAATAACCAATATATATATATATATATTGAGGAGGAAAATATTTGTTTCTTTAATGCAGAGAAGAAAGGTATCTAATACAATACAAAGAAAAAAACCTATAACATTTCCAAAATAATGTTTCTCGAATCATTTTACCACTGAACCAGAGCTGAATGGCAATATTTCCTTCTCACCAACTGGCTTTAATAATGTTCTGCTATCCAGAAAGTATTTATCATTTATTGAGAAATACTAAGTACAATCCAGTTTAGTCAGCAGCTCGTTGTACATTTCACTTCTGAAATTGCTTTCCTTCACCCACAAAAGGTAGGTTTATTTTTCACAGCAAGCTGTGCTAAGGAAAGCTATAGGATTAAGATGGATGACACCCCTGAAATACTTCCTTTTAGGTCTAAGAATCTTAAATGCCGACAATTTAACAAGATGTCAAGCCCGTGCTTTAAGGTATCATGTTGAGACAAATGATATTCTGGGAAAATCGGCAGCCTGGAACTAGGATGGTGCAGGAAACCATCTGTTGAAAAAGCAATTATTGGTGCATGAATGAGGAAAATCTTGCTTCCCCACAGTTCTGGGGCAGTCTGCATGCATTAAGATTAAAAAAAGCAGGAGGATGAGTTTCTAAAGCTTTCCTATATGAACTCTTAAGGTCAAAACAGACTTGGGTGATTAATAAACTAGTTGCTACCTGAAATTAGAATCTTTCAACATCATGGAGCAAGGATATAGAATTAAACCTCCGATTCATTAGGGTTCCTTTTCTCTGAACTAACTACTTACCAGTTCCCACAGCTTATGATGCAACCACAGTAACCATAATGTAATATTGATTTATGGGGCAAAGGGAGAGAGAATCCCCAGTATAGCAATACACAAGCACTTCTAGCGGGCTTCTATATTAATAGAGCTCTCTATATTTATAAACTATGGTCAGACATAAATGCAAAGGGGAGGAAAACACATCTCCCCATCAGCCCTACAAAAAAACTACCATCTCTGAATGTTACTTACTGCCTGCTATTATTTAGCAGCCATTCTTTCAAGCTGCAACAGGTGTAGCAACGGAAGGAGGAGGGGTTCAGCAGCTCAACTGAGAAATCGATAATTTTACCTGCCTTCTGCCTTTCAGCTTTTACCATTCAAGCTGGCACTGAAAGGAAGACCAACCACTTCTGCCTGTTCTATAGTATTGTTAACTACTGCAGGAAGTTACATAGAGCTACCGTGGTTCCCCCAAAATAAGAGCAGGTCTTATATTAATTTTTGCTCCAAAAGAAGCACTAGGGCTTATTTTCAGGGGAAGTCTTATTTTGGGGGAAATATGGTACTAAATTCATCTGTCTGGCTGACGATCTTAACTGGGACTTATTTTGGGGGTAGGGATTATGAGCATCCTGAAAAATCACGCTAGGGCTTATTTTCCAGTTGGCTCTTATTTTAGGGGAAACACGGTGCATAATGCAGAAGTCCTTGACCCACAACCATTCATTCAGTGACCATTCAGGGTTACAACAGCATTGCAAAAAGTGGCTTATGACCATTGCAGACCATTCCACCATGGTCATGGGATCATAATTTGGGTGCTTGGCATGAGGCATGTGTTTATGGCAGTTGAGGTGCCCTTGGGGGTTCATGTGATTTTCTTCTGTGACTTTCTGACAAGCAAAGTCAATGGGGAAGACAACCATATATATTAACTTAACAACTGTAAATAATAACTTAACAACTGTGGCAAGAAAGGTTGTAAAATGGGGCAAAACTCACTTAATAAGTCTTGCTTAGCAATGGAAGTTTGGGACTCAATTGTGATCATTAATTTGAAGCCTACCTGTATTAGGAAAGCATACCAGAGAATTTTCACTTCCTCCAACCCTTTCCCATTTTTTTTAGGCTGCACTGATAATTTAAAGCCAATTTTGGAAGGTTTCAAATTAACAAAACTTGAAAGGGGAAGACATTAGGTTGAATGCTACAAGTACAAAAAGTGCTCCTTTGGACTCTAAAGTAAGAAGAGATAAATATAAATTCACTCCTGGTATTACATCATCTGGCAATGTCCACTAAATGTACAATTTAAAACTGAAATCTGTTAAAATGGATTTACATAGGTTGCTGCCCCTCTGAAGTTAGGAATGTTTGTTCATATATCCAGAGGATTTGAAATGTTTTCAGTTTAGTGAAATAAAATTATGATCCTTAGGGATCCTGAGTGCTCCAAATTTCTAGTCCTCTACACATGTAGGATTTAGATGGTGGTTCCTGCGTCCTATTTAAAAAAAGGGCTGAATGCTGAATCTGGTACTAGATGTCAGTGAATTGGAAGAATCGTGAGTGTGGGCCTTCTAGACCGAAAGGGAAGCCATGGGTGGTCACTCTGAGAATTCGTCACAGTTTTGCTTGGCCTTACATACTTTCGCTCGTCCTCCCAACAGCAACGGGGTAGAAATATATGATTGGCTTCAACTGGAAGCAACAATCTGCAGCCCTTCAGTGCCTTGGAGACACTCCCAGAGCCTCGCTGCAAAGGGCACGGAGGCAACATAACCTTGGAAAATCAGATTAACAGAGCTGGAAGGGACCTTGTATTGTAGGTCATCTATTCCAACCTCCTGCCCAAGCAGGAGGCCCTACATCATGTGTGACAACTGGCAGTCTAATCTCTTCTTAAAAGCTTCCAGGGATGAAGCTCCCACAACTTCCAAAGGCAAGCTGTTCCATTGGTTGATTGCTCTCATGTCAGAAAAATTCTCCTTATTTCTAGGTTGTATCTCTCTCCTTGATCAGTTTCCATCCATTGTTCCTTGTCTGGCCTTCAGATGCTTTGGAGAACAGCTTGACCCCCCCCTTCCTCTCTGTGGCAGCCCCTCAAATATTAGAACACTGCTACTATACTCATGGCAATGGTCATTTATTGACAGAAGGCAGGATATATGAACGCTGTAACTTTGGTTTGACAAAAATATAATAGTTTTCCTCTTAAGAATGAGACAGTATTCATCTATTTTAATGCTTTCCAATTTATCTATTTTTAGGCACTAATTCTCATTATCAGATGCTGTCTGATAGGAGATATTTAGAGGCCGAAATGCCAATGACCGTGTGATTCATACCATTGGTTGGTCCAGATTTATACACCAAGATATTAGCCAACTCTGCTTCCGGCCCCTATAAGAACAGACACCAGGAATCAGTGGGAAATACTATTTCCAGCTTGACCTACTTTTGCAAAATTAGACACACGGAACGCTGCATTTGATTACAATGACTCGGCCCATTATAGCCTTATGGGATTGTCTGATGCAAGGGGCCATGTCAAAATCAGACAGGCAGAAAGCTGGGGCACATTTTCTAAACAAGACTTGCACGCATGGCCTTCATGCTGGATGCATCTGACACATTTTAGTTTGGGCTTAATTCAGAGGAAAACGCACTGGAATTACAAGATGTAACACCAATTCTGAAGCATCAGAGATGACTCCCCCTAGGGGCAAGAGCACATTAATAACTACTTTGTCCCCGATACGTGGCTTGGTGAGTGATAACAACCCCTCCTCCAATTTCAATACTTTTGGGAAGAAAACCCCCAAGATAAAGAATTCTTCTTCAAAGGCTCAAAATAACAAACTGCAAAGCTATTATACGTTTCATTTGGAGAACCACGATTTGAAGGTAGTATGGCAGCTTTTCTATAAACCAAGCATATGCACATAGATCTTTCCATTTTCTCCTAAATGAAATTCAAAACACAAGAGATTGAAAGCTGACATTTGTACCATACTGGAAAGTTGCTCAGATCTCTCCCTCTCTCGCACCCACATTATACAATAGGGATAATGAAGCTGAAGTGCGATGTCGAAGGATTTCATACTAATGAACAGAAGAGCCTGCCAAATGTTTAAATCACAGAAACCAACAGTGATCATGGGTACCTTCGAGACCGCCTTCTCCCTTCCTCCCACCGTCCGGTCCGCTCCCATAGAGAGGGCCTCCTCAGGGTTGATTACTGCCGTTTGTCGACCACCTCGAGGAGAGCCTTCTCTGTGGCTGCTCCCACCCTTTGGAATGACTTGCCCCC
>JANHFN010006127.1:62529-73969 GCA_032468175.1 Toxicocalamus goodenoughensis | reverse complement strand
AATAATAATAATAATAATAATAATAATAATAATAATAATAATAATGATGATGACGACAATAATAATAACAACAACAACAAATCATCGTGTTTAGAATAGAGGCATCCACCGGTAACATTTTCAGACTGAAAATCTTAACAGTGGCGTTTATTATCATTTTTACCACGCTTACTAAACAAACAGTACATCCCTGGTTGACTTGTTGGAACTCAGTTAAGGAAGGTCACAAACTCCCATCGTGAGACCAAAAGACGCTGCAAACTTCGTAAATGTGGGTTGGTTGCCAAGGGTGTGACTGATTGCGGTGTGACTGCGGGGATGGTGCAACAATTGTAACATCTTGGAACCCTGACAAAGGATGGATCATAACCCATTTTTTTCCCAAAGCCATCGTTACTGTAAGCTGTGAGCCATCATTAAGTGAATGGTTGTTAAGTCAAGGACTACCATTGAAGGCAAACTGTGCAATGGCTAGAAGAAGCTAAGGCAGGGGTATCAAACTCGATTTCATTGAAGGCCGCGTCAGGGTAGTGTTTGACCTCAGTGGGGTGTGGTGGGCGTGGCCAGGGTGGGTGTGGCCAGCATGACATCACGTGTCAGGGGGCACCTGTGGTAGCCCGAGCACTCTGCCAGCAAAAGCAGACTCCTGAGCTCCGTTTTCGGCTGGGATGGCCTCCTGCAGCCCTCTGCCAGTAAAAACGGAACTTGGGGGGGACCACGCATGGTCCTCCCCAGTTCCATTTTTGCTGACAGAGGCACTGCAGGCCAGTCCTTTGCTACTTCCAGGGTGGCCCTATGGGCCAGGTCTGAGCACCCCACAGATAGAATCCAGCCCTCAGGCCTTGAGTTTGTCACCCCTGAGCTAAGGAAAGAGAGATGGGAATGTAAGCGTGCGCACGCTTATATGTGTGTGTATAAAACCCTTTACAACATGAAAACCAGATCAATTTTCACACTCGTGTGTGAGGACAGTTTAAAAAGTATAAAAAATAACATCAACACATAAATATCTCACCCAGACTGTTGAGACATCCCTTCAAACTTGTTTGCCGTTTTGGTAGCTGGTGGCCCCAGATCATTACCTGGTAAAGTAAAAAATATTGAACATTTAACATTTTTTCAAAGTAGCAGCCATGACATTAAATGAATAGCATCCTGGGCAGACGTGGTAGAAAGATTTGGATATATATATTCTTATCTGTAACGATTTAAAGCAAAAGATGTGCTACTTTCCAACACACTACAGATAGTCCCCAACTTAACGACCACAATTGAACCCAAAATTAAAGTAAGACAGTTAAGTGAGTTTTGATCCCTTTTTTACCACTTTTCTTGTCACAGTTGTTAAGTGAATCACTGCAGTTGCTAAGTTAGTAACCCGGTTAAATGAATCTGGCTTCCCCATTGACTTTGCTTGTCAGAAGGTCACAAAAGGAGGATCACAAGACCCCCCCAGGACAATTGCAACCATCACAAATATGAACCGTTTGCCAAGTGTCAGAATTCTGATCATGTGACTGTAGGGATGCTACAACGGTCATAAATGTGGTTTAGCTCATGTTTATGCACAAACATTGAAATTATGCGCACATTTAAAAGGGCTTAAAAACTTTTACGAACCCCTGTAGAGGGTGTTGAAACTCATCTTGTTAGATGCGCCTCCCTTTTTACTGAAAAAGTTACTTAACATTCAAAATGTACACACAAAATTACAAAGAACGGAGGTCATAATAAAAATGGACAAAACTCAGGTGATCTCATCCATCAGACGAAAACTGCAGATGCACTAACACCAAAAAACAATGCACAATACAATATCTGAGTGTCCCATTCTTCCCCTCACCTATCACTTTCACTACAGATTCAGAAGCTGTGTTGTAATTTATATTTAATTTTATTTCTGATCTTCTGCTGTTTAATTATGCTCAGGTTTGATCTAGTGGTCAAGGCACTAGGATAGAAAGTAGGAGACCATGAATTCAAATTCTACCTTACTCATGAAAACCAGCTAGGTGACTCTGAGCGAATCACCAGGAGACAATGAGTTCTAGTCCCGCCTTAGGCATGAAAGCCAGCTGGGTGACTTTGGGCCAATTACCAGGAGATTGTGAGTTCTAGTTCCACTTTGGGCACGAAAGTCTTCTGGTTGACTTTGGGCCAATCACTCTTTCTCAGACCAACTCACCTCACAGGGTTGTTGTTATGGGAAAAATAGGAGGAGGAGTTTTAAGCAAGTTTGCCACCTTGAGTTATTTAAAAAAAAATAAAAGTGGGATATAAATAAATACAATTTGGTAGTCAAAACAATATATAGTTCAATAGATTCCTGTTCAGCTTTTTTTACGCTTCAGGGAAGAACTATATCCTCTATAAATCCAGAAATATATTTGGCTATCATTATATGTCACCTGCACTGATGTGTAAGACACTTGAATATGGAGCAACTGCTGATAACCTTATAAGGAGATTAATTTGATTTTTAATCTGATATAAAGTCCACTCATCTACAATGCCACTGATTAAAAATTTCAGCTTTCCCTAGGTTTTGAATCAATGTTCCATTTCTATTAAATTTCAGTGGTCCTTTAGAGCCACTTTTTAAAATATTGGACATAAATGAACTGCTGAGAGTTTTTCAGTTTACTAATCTTTATGCTGTTGGGACTCAAAACCATTCACAATAAAGCATGTGGTTCAAACAATCCTTAGACCCCCCTTTTAGAGTTAAAATTAAAAACAGATAACCTAATGCACAGAATCATAACTTAATCAAGCAAAAATTTAAGGCCTCTGAATCGTTCTGAAACTATAACTGAAACATTATGTTTTTATTAATCTCTTTTTAGCGCATTAAAATGTTAATTTAAACCATTTTCCACAGAACACAAACTTACTGTAATGTGTTAAGAGTAAGGTTAACATCTGGATGACAATAGCTTCAAACGTTTTCCTAGGATGCTTCAAAACTTACTGTCTCCTCGTCTCCCAAAACAAAATGTGTACTTATCCAAAAATGTTGTTCTAAAAAACTTGCTGGCTTTACAAGGAAGTCATACATTTCTATCTATCACAAGTTTCAGGAAAAAAAAGAGCTATAAGACTTTGGAATAATTCTAAAATGTCAGCAGGAGCATCTAATTTATAATCAGAGGTTCCAGCTCAATTAAAACATCATATCCAACCATAGTTGGTTCTAATGTTGTAGAGAATTGCAATCACGGCTTGAACTTTCAAATGTAAGGCTTTTCTTTCTTTCTTTTTTTCCTATTTCCATTTTGCATTTGTTTCTATATTCTTCCACACAGAAGGATTCCAGACACACAGTAATGTAAGATTTGTCAAGACGTCACACCAAGCAACAATGGAAATCACGTTTCCCAAAGATCAAACCATAACACACAACACCAGTTAGGACTAGGATCCTCTACAAGCTGGCAATTTTATCTCCCGCTATAGTAAATCATAATGAGGATCTAATCAACTAACGATCAGCATTAAGTTGGCATTAGATAAGAGCTAATGAAATTCAAGGGGCAGCTGGACTTGGATCATTTGTGGGAACGTAATGATTCCAGGCTGATTCCTCTCTTGACTCCATCCCCCGGCTCTACTTGTCCTTTTCCTGTAAGGGCTGAAACTAAATCAGTATGAATATTATAATAACTCACCCCAAGACATTTGGCCCTTATTCTGGGGCCCATGAGGTTGTGGGCTGGGTGGGTCTGATAGGGTTCTTTTGTGTCCAGGGGGTGGGGGAGGGGGCTTCTTCTTAGACAGGGTGGAGCTGCCACTAGAGGCTGGAGTGCTTAATGGGAGAGTTGAAGGAGGACACGTTGGACCTGTGGAGATAAAGAAATATCTTCTTATCAACACAAAGACGGGTTAACGCCAATACAGCACATGGGAAAGTCAAAATCAGACAGAAGGAAAATACAGCAAAGGACTGGGGAAAAACAACAATAACTAGCCATTCCCAAAAATGGAAAACTTAGCAGAATTCTTCTGCTACTATTAACTTTTTCAACAATTACTATGATTGGAGAAGCAGATACACGGTTCCAGAGAGAAGGTAACACAAAGAAATTTAAGATACTAAGTTGCAGGAAGAGAAATTCGCACATAACACCAAGTAAATCCACGGGATCCAATCTGGGTCGGTTACTGGGACCAGAGATTTAATATTCTGAGCTTTCAGTTTCAGGCTACTTGGAAGACAAAACCTCTGGTCTCAGGGACCAACCCAGATTGGATCCTGCAACATTATCCTGGGACGTGTATATTCGCCTTCATTCATAAATCAACGGCCTCATGTTACACATAAAAACCATGATTTCAACGGATGTACTTAAGAATAACTGGGTGCAATATATAAACAGTCATACATTTAAAAATGCAAATATTAAACAAAAATGGCCTGAACCTTAAATTTCGCCAATAGAGCTAATGCAAAGAGTGTATTATTTAAATGGTGATTATGTACCACAAAAATAATCTCCACTATATTGAGCCTTATCAATAAAATAAGTTAATTACTATTGTAAATCCCATTCATTAAAGTTGGTTTTTTATAAATATACCAGCTTGATACCTGTGCTTTGCTATGAAACGATGTGATCAGGCTTAGTTTTTGGGGAGGAAAATAAGGGGGGGAAATGGTGCTTCTGCCAACCAGCATCCATCATTATTCATCTGGTTAGGATCCTGTCAGTGTGTGAGTGTTGTGGGCTATTCGGAAACTGAAACAGTATTTGCTGTGTGAGCAAGACAGCAAGGAGCCTGGGCATGGCTTAGCTCAACTGTTCTGTCCTAAAGCTGGTTTCTGCTGTGAAACTAAAACTGAAATTCCTCTCCTCTGCTTGTGTTTTGCATTTGGAAACAGATTTCTTTTCAGGTGGGGTGGGGGAGTAGAACACCTTAGCATCAGAGCATGTTAATAATAATATATTAAATACTAATGCTCTGATGGTCATTACTAAAAATCCTTTCTTAGTGAGCCCTTAGAAGCCAAGAGGAACATACGCACCAAATTTCAAGTTTGTAGGCTTTATGGTTCTGAAGATTTTGTGATTTTGGTATTTTGCTTTTATATAGAGAGTTTAAGACCAGATCTGACTCACTGTTAATAAAAATATTCATCAACATTGATATGAGTAAAACTAAGCAATAATTTAACTTATCTAATGTTAAATCTAAAAGAATAGTGTTGACAGTCAAAAGTACACATTTAATGTAGTAAAGGTCCCAAGTTCCAAACACCAACAAGCCAAGGAGAACGATGATTAATCATTATGAAATAGACTATTCTTGATTATGCGTTTATCTTATGTTGAACCTCATTTGAATTGAATCACATATCTTTAACAGAATGATTTAGCAAAGTCTAGTCTTGGGATAGATACATTTTAACACTGTCATATCTGTTTGTTTTTATTTTAATTTTAGATTATTTATATTTTTTGCTTTGACTCATTATTCCTCCAGAAAGCAACTGGCTGTAGGATTATAAGCAAATACATTATTATTACTGTTTTTTAATGACCCCATAATCCCTTGCATTGGAATGGAGTTGGGGCAACTGAATGGAGCGGAGTGTTTATTGGCCAGATGCCCTTCCTGTCACCAATGCCGAGTTTGCAGCAGAGATATTCTCACTGTGCCCAGAGAGAGAAATATCTGCCTCTACCTAGAATCGAACTTACGGCCTCCTGATTGTAAAGTGAGAGCTTTACCTCTAGGCCACCGTACTATTCATACAAATGCATTAATGAAATAGATTTAATCAAATTATTCATTTTTGATAGCGTGCATACTAAGCAACAACACAGCATATATCTCCCTTCATTCTGTTCAGTGCAAATCAGGTTAGGCAACAATCGTTTGTTAATCACAAGTTTCTTTGCATTGTCAATTAAACTATTTTACTTGAAACAAGGCAATGTATGCCACCTGAATTACAGAATAATTAAATCAGATTAAATCTGTGTCCATTGGTCCCTTATATCAAGAGGGAGCATACATCAATTGATAAGCGGGGGGGGGGGATTTCACCTCTTTTAAGTGTCTGTCATAGTGGGCACCAAGGGCCACCAAGCCCCATAAAGCAAAATAGTTCATTTATGGAAAGAATGGAAAGCTATGGGTGTTGTTGAGATGTTGAGACTCTAGAAAAAGTGCAGATAAGAACAACCAGGATGATTAGGGGACTGGAGACTAAAACATACGATGAATGGTTGCAGGAACTGGGCCTGGCTAGTTTAGTGAAGAGAAGGACCAGGGGAGACAGGATAGCAGTCTTCCAATATTTGAGGGGCTGCCACAGAGAGGAGAAAGGGGTCAAGCTATTCTCCAAAACACCCAAAGGCCAGGCAAGGAATAATGGATGGAAGCTGATCCAGGAGAGATTCATCCTGGAAATAAGGAGAAACTTTCTGACAGTGAGAGCAATCAACCCATGGAACAGAAGTTGCCTTCGGAAGTTGTGGGAACTTCATCACTGGAAGCTTTCAAGAAGAGACTGAGCTGCCATCTGTCAAAAATGGGGTAGGTTCTGCTTGGGCAGGAGGGTTGGAATAGATGACCTACAAGGTACCTTCCAATTCTGTTCATCTGAGGGCTTGAATCACCATGGGCCTGTGCAAAGGCAATCAACAAAGTTCTCCCACCTTGCTTACTTCAGCTAAAAATGTGGCTGCAAAAGTTCTTTCGAACCCAGGCCTAGGTTTCAAGTTTGCTAGCCAAAGTTAAGCACTCTTGGTATCATCTATCCACTTTATTTTCTAAGAATGCTTCCAGGTTAGACTTGGGGGTATAGGTAGTCCTCGACTTACAATGGTTCATTTAGGGATTGTTCAAAATTACAACGGCACTGGGAAAAATGTGATTTGCAACCGTTTTTCACACAACCATTGTAGCATCCCTAATGGTCACATGATCAGAATTCAGATGCTTGGCAACTGGCATGTACTGATGCCGGTTGCAACTGTCCCGGGGTCATGTGATTCCCCTTTCGTGACCTTCTGACAAGCAGAATCAACAGAGAAGGCCAGATTCACTTAACGGTGTTACCAACTTAACAACTGCAGTGATTCACTTAACAACTGCAGTGAGAAAGGTCATAAAATGTGGCAAAGCTTACTTAACCATCTCGCATAGCAGCAGAAATGGTTTGGCTCCCAATGATGGTTGTAACTCAAGGACTACCTGTACGATTTATGAATATTACTTAAAAGTAAATATTTTGAAGGTGGTGTCTTGCTTTGCAACATGCAAGCTTTCTATTTCAATTAATTTTACGATGCAGAAGATGCTAGTACGTTTTAACATCCCCACCCTCACCCCAATTTCTGATAAAAGATCGTTGCAAGGATCCTTACCTCCTGGAATAAATAAAACCCTGCTCTTCCTCACAAAAATAAAGATTTGCTACTGTTCATTATTAAGCAATAAACTATCAGGAGATACTATGGAACAGCTCTTATCATACTCTATCTTGAGATATTACCTTGATATTGCCGCTATTTAGCAATAATTAATTTGACTGTTAAAATTTGATTATTATTTTTTAAAAAATGTAATTTTTTGGGGGGGGGGTTTTCTGCTATCAAATATATGTAATCAATCTAGCTTTGGGGAGAAATCCCTCAATCTTCTGTTCAATTATACGTGACATCTCATTAAAAACTTTCTTCCAAAAATCTGGAATGTTATCATATTTGTGCACTGCAGATCAAAGGCATAACACATATACAGAATTACGGCGTATTGGGATCCTTCTATTAAAACAACGTATTTCATATGTGCTCAGATGCAAAAATTATAGATAACACAGCTCTTCGGTGGAACAAAACAATACAACTGAGGATTATATATGTGGATCAGATTGGGGTAAAATTGTAGAGGTGACATAGAAATAGGATTTGCATTTTCTTTTACTTATTTTTTATTCTTTTTTTAATATATGGTATTAGTACTGTTCTGTGTTTTATATTTTATATTCTGATATGGCCTAATGGCTATTCACTACAATATTACTGTTATTGCATTCTATTACTATGATTAAAGTAGTACTATTACATGTTAAAGATTAGAGAATGCTCCCTTCAAGCTTATAGTCTTAGCAATAATTCACGGAATATTTTCAAATTTTGTTTGAAATTCTTACCAGTTAGGTTCCACTGATGTTCAAACACACTTCCTGTTTTCATGCTAGATAAGAATCCTCTAAGGGTTTTATCTACTTTACGGTAGTTTCATCAACATTTAATTCAAATAGGAAGGAACCAATATATTTTTTTGAAATTATATGTGTAGTTGCGATAAAGAAGGTGGACCATTCTTGGTACTACTAACAAAAATTCAGAAGTATTTGTTAATACTTGTGTAAAAGTTTCTAAACAAAAGCAGTCACTTTTATTTCAAGAATGTTTGAATTTTGTGTCAGCAGAACGATTCCTCTGCATATAGTCCAGTGGGGTTTCAAATTTGTTTACCACCGGTTCTGTGGGTGTGGCTTGGTGGGCGTGCTTTGCGCCTGCGCATGCAGATGGTTTGCTACTAATCTTCTCCTGCAAGCCTGCACTCTTCCTGTGTCTTCAACAGCTGACACACAGCAATCTGCTGTGCTGCGTGAAGCAGCTGAGGTTGAAAAGCAGGAAATAAAGGCGGTGGGAGGGCCCAACAGCTGATCATCGGAGCGAACTGGAATTTCCATTGCTGTTAAGTGAACATGGTTCCCAATGTTCACAACTTTTTTTTTGCAGTGGATGCTAACTGACTCACTGCAATTGTTAATTGAATGATGCAGTCCTTAAGCAAATCACTTGGCTTGTTGGAAGCTGGCCAGGAAGGTTATAAATAGTGATAACATGGCCCCAGAATTATGCAAATGTCATGCTGGTTGCCAAGCATCTGAATTTTATTCTATCTTTCTGGAGGGAAAAATAATGGGGTCATTTAATTGCTTGGAAAAATACTCTGCTACCTGTACATTACACCTTAGTAGGCATGCACAAAACTAGCTGTTTGGGGGTACTAATATGCATACTTCCATGTTGGAAGCATCGATATGGCAGTGATAATATTGTTTCCCAGGGGACACCCAGTTGGGGTCTTTTGACCTGCTGGTTTGGCGGGACCTGGAGCATGTGACAGGAGCTCAACACATCCCACAGCAGCAGCGGGTCTCGAACGCAAGGCTGCCAATTGTCATCCCTGCCTTCTTAACGCAGGAGCCGCCGTGCTCGTTTTGTGGCGATTTGTGCTCAAAACATTTATTTGAGATATTGCTAGTTGAAGATGTGAGTTAAAGTCTTAAAATTGCAGTTTGAAAAAAACACGTTAACAGAATAACTAGAAGAATCTAAACATATTCGATGAAGATTTTGCTCAGCAAGTTTTCTTTATCTGTCTTTTCTGATTAAAAACAGTCTCTTTTTTTCTGGAATTTTTAATATTGCATGCTACTCTATGGAAAAAAAACATAGTTGTATAGTTATATAATTGCAAAATATTAATGCCTGCCTATATAATTCATTGTCCAGAATTTTTGGAATTTATAGCAATGCCCCTTTAAAATGTGATTCAGCTTTATAAAATACACATAAAAGAGAAATAGGTTGTTTGCACTTCTGTCAAGATGCCTAGTGAAACAAACTGCTACTCATCACCCGTGTTCGCCACACCATTTGAAAATCCTCTTCCAGAAAGCTAAAATTACACAGTTAAGTTTCTATAGGATTGGGAGCAACACTCACAACAGTGCCAAACAAATACCTTTTCCAGAATTTCTTGGAGGAAGTGGGGGCCCATCTACAGTTGTTGGTGAAGTTGCAGAGTCGATGCTGGCAGAGAGAAAAATCTGATGTGGGAAGGCGCCATAGGAGAGTCTCTGCTTGTCTCGTGGAGTGCCAAGGCCGGGAATAGCCATTTTGTCTTGAGGAGAAATACTGGAAGAATGACAAAAACTCTGCGGTCTCGGGGAGCGTTCTTTCTTAATCGGGCTAGGCTGTGGGAAACAATAACCACAACACATTTATTTCAAGTTGCCCTCTCTCTTTAACTAATAAAAGTCAAAACTTTCCAGCTGAAGAACAGGAAATGACATTGTTGGGTAAAGTACCGAGGCATGAACAGTGATTTTCAGTTTTGTCATATAAAGTTTCCTTCTTTATTTCAGCGATGGGTACAATTTTGCATTACACATGTCATGAGAAAGAGAAAAAAAAATTACTCCCAAGAAGACATTCTTGAGCACATGGAAAGTCCATGAACTCTTCTAAACTCCCTGTGAATCTTAGAACTGGAGGAGGCGAAGAAAATAGGTTAGTGAATTATACATGGACATATGGTTTCTAAATATATTTCATTATTGTCAGGCGCAAGCAACCAGAACTACTTATGAACAAGTCATTAACTTTACTACCATCTATATTTTACAAGAATATCACTTGTCTGTTTACCTTGTAAGGACTCCAAGCTAGGCCCTTGCTTGACCCCTCCTTCCAACTAGTTGGCAGTTTCATAACAATGATTGAGCAAAGCTCTAAATAGGCTATTAGTATTTTGTTCAAGAGCTAACTAGCATTCATCATATGAAAACACATCTACTCCAGGATTCTACTCCTATCCTACTCCAGGATTTCTGAAGCTACATCACTCAGAATCATTAAGTTGGATAATAGAGTTTTGATTCATCCGCTTCCTCCTTCTCCCCCCACCCTGCATAAAATTGTCAGGGCTCTGGTAGTTACCCCCATTTAAATCCTGAGTCTATAGCTGGATTTTCAAAGCTCAAAAAGATTTATTAGGAAAAGACATGCCGGTGCTGCCTGGGTGTAGCTGACTCTGAGACACATCATTCATTGTCACCCTTGACCCTGGTTATCCCCAGCCCCTGGGTATATCATAATTCATATTCTCCAATGGGACACATCCATAGCCAAGAGTCATCAATCATACTCTTCAGTTAGAATTTTGTGATCATCTGGAAACTATCTGTGAAAACATTTATGGAATGTAGTTTCGGTTTTGCAAGCTGCTACACTACTCCCCTCCTCCCTTTCTATTGGCAACTCTAACAGACTAGAGGAATATTTTATGAGTTGACACTTACCATTTCACAAGGATAAAAACCCCTTGGAAACCTCTCTGTAGGTTCCAAAGCAACTTCTCCCAGTGTTTACAATATCCAGTTAGCATTCCAACTTCAGTATCTTCAGTAAATTCAGTATCTTCACAAGCCAGTAATGGTCTCCAGACCAGAGGTGATATTCACCAGGTTCTCACCAGTTCTGGAGAATGGGTAGCAGAAATTTTGAGTGGAACCGGCAAATGCCACCTCTGACTGGCCTCACCCACATCTATTCTCTGCCTCCTGAGTCCCAGCTGATCAGCTGGGTCTTCTTTTGTTGCCCTGCACAGGAGAACAGAGCTAGAAAGCAGG